>PVIW01003559.1:0-49359 GCA_004026585.1 Noctilio leporinus
CCATGGACATGGACAACAGGTGGGATTGACTTTGGGGGGAATGGGTGGGTGGGTGGGGGGACAGAGGGGAGCAAAAAGGGGATGGATGTAATACAACAATAAAATTAAAAAAAAAAAAAAAATTCTCCTCTTCGGCTTATTTTTCCTTTACATACAACTATTTTGCATTTCATTCGATTACTTCTTTTTAAAGGATCATCATAGCTAATCTCATTTCATAAGCCCAAATCCCTCTCTGTTTATATTACGGGATATTTATGAAAAACCACAAGACTTTTGAGTATGAAAGAAAAATAAGGTGTAACCAAAACAGTCAGAGAATCAGAGCCTGGGCAAGGGTTGGGTTCATCTGATTCAAACTGTGACCCTGGGCTGGAACCCCCGATGGCACCCCTGCCTAACAGTGTCCTGGCTGCTGCCTACTCTCCAGTGAGAGGAAGCTGATTCTGTTGGGGAGTAGGGCAATCCATTGTTGGCAGCTCTTACTGATAGAAAGTTCTTCCTTACCCTGGGCCAAGACACACTTCCTGGTAACTTCCCCTGAGCTTAGCTCTAGTGCTCTAGTGCTACAAACACTTGGGTTTGTTGCTTCTGGAGAGGTAGGTAATAGGACTCCTACAATCTGCCAATGCCTGCAAATGTACCGTATGATTTTATGGGGCACAGGATGGCACAATTTGGACCCCCTCGCTGCTAACCAGTGTACTTTATGTCTCCTGTGTCTGGTGATGCTGAGTAGTTTTGCCTCTTTGTTTCCATTAGTCAAACACACTGTTTTGAGTCCTTGCTTTTTAAATAAAATGTTGTTTCTAGCTTCCTCAATAGATTAGTTCTTCCAATTTTCACCTAGGAGTTTTGTGCTTCCTCTACTGACCACACTTTATTTCTAGAATTTCAAGTGGAGGTGTTGTTCATTAGGGCTTACCTTAAAAAGATCCTGAAACTACTACAGAACAGACTGCCACACCCAATTCATGGGGTGTTCCTGAAACTTTCCTCCCCTAGTCAATAATCTGCTATCATTAATTGACAGTAATTGATACCAGCTCTCCTTCAGTGAACACCACTAGCTTACTTATATATTGTTCACTGAAAAAGAGTTGATTCACCAAAATCCATCTTAATTTAGAGGAAAGATTATTGGAAAGGACAAAGGACTAGAGGCCAGAGACCTGATTTTCGGCCCATCCTTCCCACTAAGTTTTAATGTGATGATGGGCAAGGCCATTAACTTGTCTGCAACTTGATTTCCTCATCTTAAATAAAAATAAACTACGACCTCACTGTAGAATGACATGGATATTTTAAATCCCATCCTCAAAGGATCAGAACAGTAAGTGCTGTTTCTAAATTTCAAAACCTGAAGTTTAAAGATGAAGGTTAATTAATCAATCCAGTTGGCATGACTCCAACACCCACTCTTGAATACACCACACAATAATGTGAGGAGGAATTCTCTAATAGTCCAGGTCTAACATATGTTATGATTCTAATGACATATGTAAACAATTAGGGAATAGTAAAATAGTTCAGAAGGGATACAACCCTAAAAAACCGACATTAAATACGTTTAGCAATGAATTAAAACTGCTCCTTTTCTAACCAACCATCTAGACCTTCCATTCTGTCTAAAGTTGTTCCCTGGGTAGATCTGATCACTGAGACACTGATAAATGGACAAAATCACGCAGAAAAAGCATTAAACATTGTCTCAAGTCTTGTATCATTTATTCTCTTTGCTGTGAGATCTGAGGTAAATGGCAGGATCATTGGTTTCCACCACTGCCACCATTTGCATAGTGGAAGCTGTAGTGGTCTCTTCTCTAGCTTTTGAAACAGTTGGAACACTTCTGAGTCAGTACAGTGCCAGGTGGTTTTTAAGCTCAGTAGATGTCCTACTACAGCTAGGCTAGGGCGGTAACTAGACGGCACACTGGGCTGCCATGTGCATCTGGACAGAAGCCCCTCCCTAAGCTGCTATTGGTCTATTCCCTGGGTCATGACCCTCCCCGTAAAAATATGGTTCTTTATTTCTTTCTCTATTGTTGGAGAGGAAGGCACTCAAGGGTTTTCTCCCTAATTTACGCAGAATAATTTACAGAGGAGCTAGATCTTGATAAAACCTCAAAAATAAATAAAACAGAAGTGTATAAAATAGCCTATCTTTATCTCTCTTGCGAAAGCTTTCATTTCTTGGCTTAGTAGATAATTTTTTTATGTCCACACAACATCTCAGTCTCCTTGAACGATTTATAAGGAAAGGAAATCATTTCCTAGAAAAACTGCCTTGGAATGAGGTGGCTCATTATCTAAGCCAGGAGAATGTCAACTCTGCTTAACCCAGATTTCCTTCACAAATGAGGCAAAAAACATCCTGGCTGCAAACATTCCAGTTTGGTAAAGAGCAGAGAAAGGTCATCAAGCCAATGTTTACATAATTTACTTATATTTTCTAAAAATATCTTTCTACTTCAATGGCATGTCACCTAATACATATGTTTAAATTTCTTCATGAATTGAATTAGAAGACAGGATCATTGCTATTCCAGAATGTGCTACCTGCTCATCACTGCTGCCAAGTACAGCTTCTCTGCACAGCAGTTCTGTATCCAAATTTTCTGCAAAGAATAATGGGAACCTATTACCTACTAAGGAGATACAGCCATTTTCAAGCAATCAACTAGGGTGCGATCTACCCATATTTCTATATTAAACTGTTACTCTATTGTGTGCCATACCTGAATTATATATATGCTTCCTCTTTTTCTAAAATAACAACAATGTGTATTTTAGATCTGACAGTACTTTATTCTAAAAGTTTAAAGATCTTTAGCCCTGGCTGATGTGGCTCAGTGGATTGGCACAGGCCTACAAACCCAAAGGTCACTGGTTCGATTCCCAGCCAGGGCACATAACCAGGTTGCAAGCCAGGTCTCCAGCCAGGTCTGTAGCTGGAGGCAGATGAAAGGCAACCATACATTGATGTCTCTCTCCCTCTCTTCCTTCCCCTCTCTCTAAAAATAATAAATAAAATGTTTTTAAAAAAGATACGAATACAGTCCTGAGCTGTAGAAATGCAGTTAACTCTTTTGAGATAATATCTCTTCACATCTCATTAAAAGATGACCTAACATACTAGACAAAAATAATTAACATGAAAACATGCCAAATTTCATAAGCTATGAATTAAGTTGATTAGTTAATGGGGTGTTGACGGGGGAGCAGTGACACATATTTTCCTGCTTAGTCACAAGTACACTAAAAAAGAGCAATTTCAAAAAATTAGAGCAGAGGGCACTAGTTTTCATCCACTATTCTGTTCCATTAACTCTGCCAACAGTGATCAATAAATATCACTGCTTTCAATTCTTTTTTAATATAACAACTTAGATCTATAGTCTGTGAATACCAGGATCATTTTCATCAACAGGAATAAGATGAGGTCAAGTCCACTACATTTCTAAAAAGTTTTCTTTTAGCCTCCTTTTCAGAGGGTCAGGTCATTGTTGGATTCCCACTGCCTTTCCGTCATACAGTGCGATGATTATACCGGCAAGCTCAGACAGAAGAACCTCTTTTCATTTCTGACCCTGCCACAGGGGGTCACAGAAAGCCTCACACAAAGCCCATGGGCTGCAGGACATGTTTCCGTGGGACTAAAAAGACACAGCCCTTTTCACTGTGGCTTGGCTTTGAACTGCACTCACTTTAAAGGACCCATAGGATTCAAGTTGGGGGGAAGGGACAGTGACAAGGGAAGAAAAAGAAGAGGCGGGGTATCTTCTCAGAACTAGACACGAGGGAGACACACAGGACAACTGAAGAACACCAGCTATTTCTTTAATTCTCTTGCTATATTCTATAGAATACCCAGATCATGTAGAGGCTCTTCTGCCCTGAACTCCAAAGGCCCCCACTGGTGACTCCCAGGTAGGAGCAAGTTTTGCTGCCGCTCTCCCATAGACAGAGATGGTGGGCAAGCCCAACTGTATAAATGAAGCTTTAAAAAGAGACGCCTTTTTCAAAAACAATTCTGAAATGTTTTACATGCGCAGGAACTCTATGCTTTAAGAGTACTGTGCTCCAGTTCCTCTGATGTATAAGGAAATGAAAACCAGTTCCTCTGATGTATAAGGAAATGAAAATTGATTTTTCAACACAGAAAGAGCATGTTGTTATACTCTCGTAATGAAAATGAAGAGTAAATTGTAAATTCCTCCTCCTCAAAACCCCAAATTCATGAGCATTGGACGAAAAGGCATACAAACTACTTTAACTCTCTGCCCCCTGAACACAGTCAATACTACAAGGTTACAGTCAATCAAATCTGTCTTGCTCTGAAGTACACATCCTTTCTTTTCCTGAAGGGAAAAGCAAGCTATCAAACATCCGTCTCTTGACTTTGAACAGAACACAGAAAAATTCCGAGTTCCAAAATGGACCTGGTGACCTAGTATATGACAGAATGAGAGCAAGCCCTTTTCTTAATATGGCTTTCATAACTAATGAATGACATTAACATATTTACTCCCACATCTTTCTGGTTTGCACAGGCCCCTGGTGGCTTGAAAGTCCCACGAAGAAAACAATGTTTCACCCTCTGATTCCTAACCTCTCCCCTGCCCTGTTTTTCTGCTTTTAAAAAAACTTGCAGTGGCAAATTAAAAAAAGAAGAAAATTCTTCCAGCAGAACATGTTTTCCGTTTTTGTTTTTGTTTCTTGCCAGAGGCTATTCAAGGCATAACTAAAGGGGCAAACAGATGCTGGCTATGCTCTGCAGGAAAAGTGTTGTTCAAGAGTAGCGCTCACAGGCCTAACCTTGACTCAGGGACCTCTCTCCTCCCATCTTCTTTCTACCCACTTCATGGCAGACGCATGCAAGCTGATGGCCAACTTGCTGGAGGAACCTTAAGGAGTAAACTGGGACTGTCTTCACCACCCAAGCAGTTAGCCACCAATGTTTAATGAAAAGAAACCTTTAGTGTAAGAACTCTTTCCCAGCACCTAGAGACCCTTCCATGTATCCTTTGTGTGGATCACAGCAGCTTTCCACACATCATGAGTATTCACTCGGAGTATTCAAAGGAGGAGGGAATGCTAGAAGTGGTAGGTTACACTCGCTTTGGTAGAAGTTTCTTTTAGGCAGGAGCATGAAAATCTCATGGATTAACAAGAGTAAATACTCAAGCTCAGGGCAGATGGCTGATGCCCAGGAGCTCGATGCTTATGTAATTCTTTACTTCCTTTTCCAAAGTGGAAATATTAGAGAAAAAAAAGACAGCAATATTCCCTTCAATGGATTTTTTGGCATAAATATTCTCTTTATCCCTATTTTTAGTTATTAAATTATTTAAGATGAATCCTCAAGCAACTTTTATAAAGAAAAAAAAAAAATGGCCAATGAGACATGCCAATAACTGTGCTACCCCTGTAAAGTCCTTTGAGTTGTTCTTTTCTCTAAAAGCTCATTTTTAAGATCCTTGGCTGAAACAAAATATTATTTTCCAAAATAATATTTACTTGGTGAATAATTTTTCACTGTGCAAGTCAGTGGACTGCATAATAACAACTATAGCTAACATTTCATTGGTGTTTCCCAAGGGGTCGGGCCCTGCTAAATGTAGTACATGGATCCCCTTCTTTAATTGTCACAACCACCCTTGGAAGTAGGAACCATCATGACCTCATTTCAGACAGAGGGAGCTTCTCCTGAGGCCACGTAACCCATAAATAATGGTTCCAGCATTCCAACTCATAGTCTGTCTTTAGAGCTCACGTACTGAAGCATTTCTATACTCTCTCTAGCCTCAAATAGCCAATGCAATGGGTGCAGACATTTTTTAAAACTATTATAAATGTTGGACAAGATCCTTAGATATCTCAGGGGATAAAAGCTATACTTAATTAACCTGAATTCCAACTGCTGTAAATAAGAGTTTAAAACTCGTTCTCAAGTTTTAGCTTGTACCAAAATCACATAAAGGCCTTAGTAAAACACAGACTTCTGGGCTCATTTGCAGAGTTTCTGAGTCAGTAGGACTATGACGAGCCCAAGAATTGCCCAAGTCCCCAGGCAATACTGAAACTACTGGACCCAGGACCGGACCTAACTTTGAAAACTACTGGTATGAAACCATCAACTCTTACAATTGAAATATAGTGAAGGGAATTTTGTTGAGTACCAAAGTAAATCAGGCATAGAGATGAAGTAAATCAGGTTATAGAGATGAAGTAAATTCAATTAGAGATCAATACACATGTATGCATGTATGAACCTTCCAAGTCTTTGCTTGCTTGTTATTTGTGGGCCCTTAGGCTGTTTACTTTTAACAAAATAGAAAGAACTTGGACTTGGAGCCAGAGTGCTACTTGCTGGTTCTTACTCTGCATAGCTTCACTGAACTATTCTTAAAATCCATCTCATCTTTTGGAGTACAGAAATAATCATTTCCTTGATTTTTTTGAACACTGTTAGACTGATGGAAGTAATTGAATAAAAATGTTTTATACAGCAAGGAACAATAGACATAATGAAGTAGCATCACTATAATTCTGATTAAATTTGATTTCATCTCAAAATGCAGGACTTCTGTTTTCTTTAGCGGTAATTAAATTTTATACCAGATTATGACTGTTGATCATTATAATGAGTCATGATTAGAGCATATTTCAACTCAAAAATTCCCTAAAGAGTTAGACAATAGAAAAGAATTCAGTGGGAAAATAGAAAAAGAGTTTACCCTTGATAAAACTTACGGACTGATGAATAGAGATTGGTTCCCAATCCTCTTGAGGAGACAGACTAGAAACAGGGAAATCTGATGGGTAAGAAGTCCTTTGCATTTACCTCAAGGCACAGGTCAGAATTCTGGTCCTAGTCAATTATTAAGAAACTATAACATATTTTCTTACAAATACATCTAATAGCTCATTTCAAAACTGAATTGAGTCACAGTGTCCAGACTCAGAAATGTATTCTATGTCTCTACTGATAAAACCTGTTTCCTGCTAGCACTGATTTTTAGTACTGTGTTAAAAATAATAATAATACATTTATGTCCTATATAAAAAGTAGACTTCAATTTTAAGTTTGAACTAAGAATTTTCTAGTTTATACAGAAAGTTGCTGGTATGGTACGTCCAGTTCCTCTTAGTCCTTAAAGACTTATTTTTTTTTTTTTTTTAAATGAAAAAAGGAAGGAAGGAAACTAAATTCCCCCTTTTTTCTTCTTGCTTATCATTATTTTGTGTGAAGCTATATGACTCATTATTTATTTTATGAGACTTTAAAAATAAAATTCAGAAACTAATATCCCATTGATGACTGCATTACATCTAAAAACAGGTTAATTATGAAAGGATTCATACCCAAAGTATCAGAGCAAGATGGGAATACTAGTCTTTCATAATCAGACCAAGATGAGGAATTATACTTTCACAATACCCATGATTTGGTACTAAATCATAAAATAATGTACTAGGATTTTTCTGGATACTATCAGTTTCTGAAAGAATGACCTATGACAACTTATCTAATAAGGATTCTTAAAGTGAAAAGACTTTAGACTTTAAGGTTGCACGCAGATACAAATTCCATAAGTCTACAAAAGTGGTTCACAGCCAAGTAATCACTGATGCACCAACACACACATACATACGCCCTTAACCCTCACACAACCTGCCTGCCTGGCCCTTTCCACAGATGCCTCTGCAATCACTTCAGCCCTGAGGTCTCTGTCTCCACCTAAAAACTGAGTTCTGATAACAGATGATCTCAGCCTCATAGAATGAGTTTGTCCCTGCATCATTAATTTAAAAGAACAGTCAAGAGTCCAGGGGTGCATAAGAACAAAACAACCCTGTTCTGGACAAGAAATTAGCATTCAGCATGACACTCATCTTGAACCACATTCAAGACCAAAAAGGAAAAAAATAATAATAAAAGAAAGAAAGAAGCAGACTCTAAAAAATCATAATATTGCATATTAAAAATAATTAGGCCTAATGAGATACACCAATTTTCTTTCTCAACTTCTAGTTCATTTTCAATTCCCATTTAGGTCTGTATAGGAATTCTGAAAACTCACAAATTTGGCAGCACTGCAGGGAAATTAGACCATGACAAGTGAGAATCGCTTATTAAAAATAACTTTTGTTATAAGGGAGTGTAGAGGGACAAACATTATATTACTGAATTTGTCTCCATACGTACTGCTTTAAATCAGCCTCTGTTCTGATACAGAAGCAGCTTGGTTAAAATCAAATAGAAAAAAAAATCAAATAGAATTATTTTGAAGACACATTGTGAAAACAAGCTAATACTCTTAACTTTTTCTCCCATATTAATACCTGTATACTACCTCACAGTCATCTGTATGCATGCATATTTTTAAAATATGGCATAGCTAATACTTGTACCAATATTTCATTATTCTAAACCCTATGTGTATTTCTATAATGCAACTGTAGTCATTTTGATGTAATTCATAATTACTTTGTATTAATAGAATTTTAGGTGGTTCTTTGTTTTATTTTTCTATCCTAGTATTAAATAAGCATGTTCACATGTGAAGCCTTTATATCTATTAAATTATTCCCTTTAGTAAATCTCCCAGTAATTAATCAGAAGGCACAATAGCATCTTCCTAGATGAATCCAATATGGACTATTAAAAAATCAAACAGCTACACTTAATTTCAGCATAATAAATCCACCAATTATAAGAGATAAATCTTTTTTTTTAATCTACAAATAAATCTTTTTAAATCTTCAAATGAGAAAGAAGCATATTAGGTATAATGATAAGCATTCAAAGCAATAATTATATCATGTTTCTAAATAATTCACAATAAAGATATCTCAATTTTATTAATGTTTATAAGAATATGGCAAAGATGCAATAAATTTTGAAATATTTGGCCTTAAAATGTCAACAATACCAAGTTCAAAATGTACTAATTCCTTATTGCATAAACTAAGTTCCTAGTCAGTTGGGTTTTTTTTTTTTTTTAATTTTAGAATTCTTTTTCCCATGGAAATAACATTATAAAACACAGTTAAAATTCCAGGCCAGCTCATAACATAGCTGAAACAAAATTAACAGCAGCCCCAGCATCCCAAGTCCAGTTAATATCCTAGAGCCTTAGCCCAAGATTCTGCTAAGATTGAGCCTCAGGGGACACGTAAAGAATCTGAAGGTGAACCTGCACAGAAGCACAGTCCCTCCCTTCCTCTCCTGTGGGAGAGGGGAGGGAGGCAGGTTACCACACAGGGCGAGCTGTGAGCAGCCACCTACCATGGGGTAGTCCCTGATGCCACAACAAGGGGAGGGGAACTGCATGATCCAGGTCTTCACGCCACATTGTTTTGTTAAGGCGCCCATGTTCCCAGCTTCTTTTTCAGGACTGTGTATTGTGTGTGTGTCAACAGAGTCAAAATGAATAAAATGCAGAATGAGCCACTAGAGTTTGCAGCACTGGGAATAATTCAAGTAAATCTGTCCCAGCATGATAACTAAAAGCATGGTTCTTGGCCTTTTCACAGCACAGCTTCTGTGGCCCTCACAGCAAACAACAGCGGAGAGGTCACTCTAATCTCAAGTGTTTCCCTTTAGATAATGTGCTTTCATTCATTTGTACGGCAGTACCTACAGTCTCTGGATTTTGGATGGAATATGAAAAAAAGGAGGAGAAGGAGGAAGGGGCGGAGGACACATGCCCTATGTTTCAGGCACTCATTACAAGGAGGAAAATACATTCATAATCATGAACTATAATTACAGCAACAAAATATCAAATAAGTACAAATTGTTATAGAATCCCAAAGAAGAGATGGTGAAAGACTGACTAGTCAGAAAATACTTTCCTGCTCCATTTCTACCTATAAGGTGCTATTCAACACGAGCATACACATACATTAAAGTTAAGGACAAAAGCCAGCATCTTACCAGCCTTATTGTAAACGCTCCCCACATGAAGAGACAAGGAAGCACTTTACTAGGCAGCAAAGAAAGAGATTTAGGTGCAGGAAACGGTGCAAAGAAAGACTTGGAGGCAGGCAAGCCCATCAAACATCAGAGAAAAACATGTTTTCTAATTTATTTATGTCTTAGATCATGAGTGAGAAAACTTAGAAATAACTTAGAAAATATTGGTAGATGAGACATGGCCAAGCACCTTGACCATCAATCCTTAAAGCAGTATTTAATTTGCCTACGGACAGTTCCTCAAGGTTCCTGAACAAATGTGCTGTAAGATATGTTTAATGTGGGCCCTGACTGGTGGTTCAGTGGATAAGGCACTGGCCTGCGAACCCAAAGGTCGCTTGTTCGATTCCCAGCCAGGGCACATAACCAGGTTGCAAGCCAGGTCTCCAGCCAGATCTGTGGCTGGAGGCAGGTGAAAGGCAAATATACATTGATGTCTCTCTCCCTCTCTGCCTCTCTACCTTCCCCTCTCCCCTCTCTCTAAAAATAATAAATAAAATCTTAAAAAAAAAAAAAAAAAAAGAAATGTTTAATGTGAAAGTGGTTTGCCACGAGATTACACGGACAGGAAACAACAGCATCAGGTTTCCTTATTATGGCAAAAGTTGAGGCAAGAGGCAATTAAGGGTCTGCGTTTGAATGAAAAGCATTCAAAGAAAACAGAGATATTCAAGAGATGCTATTAAGAGTATGCAATGGATTAGATCTCACAGACTGTCGTTAAGGAAGAGTCCAAGATACCTCTGGAATTTTGATTCTAAAAGGAAGAAAAATCATGATATAAGTGATACACTGAGACCAGAAAAACAGAGCTTAGTTTGTGGAAGAGCTCAGACTGCTTGCTGCAGGGGCCCATGGGAAGCTCTCCTACCAACCTGTGCTTGGCTGAGCCCCTGGGTTAACCTACTCTCCTGACTCTCTCCTTAAAATACACTGAAGGACACAGCAAGCCAAGTATTCCAAGCCAATACCGTCCTGTGGACAGTTGCTCCCATGAGTTGTGCTTATTAGATGGTTCCCAGACTATGTTTGCTAGTTGTACTTCATATTCCATGACAAAAGTTATTACATTTTTTATGAACCAATAAAATTATTCATGTAAAAGGATATGCGGACTTACAAAAACTTAGTTAAATGTTTAGGAAAGTTTTTATAAAGGTAAGTAAAAAAAAAAAATGTAAGTAAAAATAGATGACAGGTCGTAAAGCTCCTAAAAATAAGAATTCTATGTATATTCAGATCACTACATGAGCAATCACAGTCTGCTGTTTAAGAAAAAAAAGTCAAAACTAAAAACTACCGATGACACATTCTGGGCATGATCTATGCAAGAGAGACAACACAGAACTCCAATGAGCAGAGCTGGACTCAGAGAAAAGAACTTAGCTCTCTTTCAAAAGATGGGTATATAAATGAACGCCCATGTAAAGTGCAAATAAAACGGTAGGGACTCCTGGCTCCAGCCTTGAGGAACTAACAATTATCATTCCACTTCCAGCATCAACCAAAATAAAAGTGGACAAAATATTTTAAGAACTGTTTTCAGATGCTCAACAAATCTCTGCTTCTTGAGAGAAAAGAAACACATATGAGTTGAGCCCCACATTTCCAGCAGAAGGCACTTCTAACTCTTGCACAGGTAACTGGAAACTGGACGGAGAAGTGGCTTCCCAAGATGGAAAAGCTGTAAAATTTCCCTACTCTATTTTCATAGACCCTCAGTTTCAAGGTATCTCTACAATCTATGAAGGTTTTTAAGAAAATAAAATGTTGCCTTATTCAATGGCTACAGCCAATATTAGTAGCACAGCTCCTGCCTAAAACGTCTATGAAATCAGTTTAATTTCAAATTTGCATGCAGCTCAGAAACGAAATCAGACTTGAAGATGATGACGGAGTTTCACCTTTTTGAATATTCACTGAAGTTCGGACTTATACCATTTTTATTGACTTCACTGAATTATTATAGTGCTTCCTCAAATTATCCATCCAATCAGAATACCTTCTTGCTCTCATGCCATGTTTTTTGTATAATCTGTGCACCATCTGGTTCCTTAATATTAACAGTTGATGATTATGGGCCCCATTACTCCACTTCCATCAGTGGTCACATTATCATTACACCCTGGTTGGGCAAATAGTGACCTTTGTCCTGGGCTGAAGGCAGAGCAGGTGCATCTTCAGAAATGAAACTGTCTTGATGGATGCTTTCAACCTACTATTCACCCAAGTAAACCCCATAAGTCGGTGATCAGGGCAGGAACAAATAAGCCCTCAGAAGCTACCCACCAGGTGCTGGGTCTATTGCAGGTCAGAATTTCCAGGTGTTTGACTGAAATTCACTTTTTGGCTCAGGCTTTATATTTGCTGATCATCAAATTTACAAAAAGATTTGTGGAGTTTTTCACAAATATCACACATATTTGTGAAAAGAGTACAAACTGCTTTTTGATAAATGATAAACAGCTCTGGTAAGACAAAACAAAATGAACAGAAAAAAAATTGCTTACAATGATGACAATAAATAGGATAAGCTTTTCTGGGCCACCCTTTTTTATCTTTCATTTTTATTAATGGGAACAAGCCAAAAATATCAATATGCCCCTAGTAAGACCTAAATTAAAAAGCACAATCCAATAGATGTATGAAAAACATGACTAACAGGAAAAAATGATACAATGATCATTGCATGCATTTTCTTTCTTTTTTTTTTTTTTTAAGATTTTATTTCATTATTTTTTAGAAAGAGGGGAAGGGAGAGAGGCAGAGAGGGAAAGAGACATCAGTGTATGGTTGCATTTCACCTGCCTCCAGCCACAGACCTGACTGGAGACCTGGTTTGCAACCTGGTTATGTGCCCTGGCTGGGGAATCAAACCTGCCACCTTTGGGTTCGCAGGCCGGCGCCTTAACCACTGTGCTACCAGCCAGGGCTTGCATGCATTTTCTTAAATGGAGGAAATGAGCTTCCAAGGAAACAGGCCGCCAGGCAAATGTTTCATGACTTGAACTTCTGAATGTGTCTAGAGGCCAAAGAAGGGTCAAGTGAAAGCTTACACTTGAGCTAGGTGACATTTCTATCATTTGCAAACATCCTTGCCTACCCCCCCACCCCCCGACAAAAGAATATTCTTAAGTGCTGAAAATATTTCAATAAGCCTAAGTAAACCAAATCAGTAAAACTGAATATTCTTTCCCAGCTGACCGAAACGAAACAAAATCCAGGAAATACAAGGAAGAGGTTGTGTTTCAGAAGCTATTATTTAATTCTTGATGTAGCTAGTAAAATCCTGGTAGTTCTGGGAGCATTGTAATACTATTTATTGTATTTATTTATAATTATTTATTGTTTTAGAACCATCAACAGCATTTTTCCAATTAGCTGAGGGTTTTTCTTTTCTCTTCTTTTCTTTTTTGAGATATAATTGACATACAATAAAATGCAGATTTTCAAGTGGCTGTGCAATGCCTTTTGGTAGATGTGTACACCCCTATGTTACTCTCCCAACCAAATTTTGGAACCTTGGCATCAACCCAGTGTATCTTACTTGTCTCCTTCCATTCAGTTGTTCCCGGGAGGCCACAACTATTCTGATCCCTATCAGTATAGCTTAGTTTTGCCTATTCTATAATTCCATACAAATAAAATCATACACTATGTACTGTCGCTCTTTTGCTTGTTCTACATGTTTTACAGATCCCCATTCACGATAGCGCATGTTAGTGCATAAATCAGAAGTTCATTCCTTTTTTTGTTCTGTTTTTGCAGAGTAGTGTTCTATTTTATCAGCATAACAAAATCTGTTTAGCCATTCACATGTTGGTGAACATTTGGATTTCTTTTCCGGTTTGGGGGCTATTATGAATAATAATATTATGGAAATCATATGGAAGTCCTTTTGTGGACAATTGTTTTCACTTCCTTTGAGTAAATACCCAATAAGAGAATTATTAAATCATATACTTTAAGGAACATCTATTTAAAGAAACTACTGAACTATTTCCCGAGGTGGTTGTAGGATGGATTTTTGGCTTGTTCCAGTAATGGATGAAAGTTCCAGTTGTTCATCATCTTCATCAAAACCAGTTTTTCAGCCTCTTTAATTCTAGACAATCCAGTAGAGATGAAGTGGTAACTTCCAGTTTTCAGGCTGGCATGCTCTCTATTGAGGTTTTCTTACACTTTAATCATTAGAATCAAAATTAGGGAACTGTATAAACATACATAACCAATGAGCATTGTGCTTTTACAATTTTATATATAATCAAGGAGCATTAAAATCCTATCCTTATATAAAACTATAAAGACAATAAAGTGTATGCATGAATTCTTTTCACATTATTATAAAATCAATGTATAGTTATTGTTGGAAACAAAGAGCTGCTAAAAATGGGTTACCTGAATCTTAAGGACACAGATTATTATCTCACTGTATTTCTTTTCATTTTGTTGGGTTTTTCTGAAACTGAGATCATCATTTTAAAAAAGATCCTACTCACAGTGTATCCTGCTCTTTTCAATTACATGTTAATCTTTATTCCATTTCACTAAACATTTGAAAAAAAGTTAGTTTAGTAATATGGGTACCATTTCACTATGTAAATATACCATAATTTATCAAATCCTCTACTGCTGGATATTTAGGTTGTCTGTAATAATTATTGTAATCTTTTCCGCAATGAAAATTTTTTGTGTTGTTACCCACAGGCTCCTCCTGATCAAAGAATTTAAAAAATAAACTTGATAGATATTATAAAATTAGCTTTTTAAAAACCTACTCCTCTAATATATATTAAATTTATAAAGAGAATGATACAAAGTAACAAACCAAATCCACAGCATCCTTTCTCATCTTATTGAATCATTTCAGAGATCTATGCTATACTCACTTCCTAACTAAATAAGAACTGAAGTTAATTTTCGATTAAGTCACAATTGGGCTACGCAGTCAGAAAAACAGAAACTATCTCTCCAGCATAACCACTTCTAACCATTCTCTCCCTGATTTTGCCAGGAACAGCATCTAAAAGAACGGGCAAACAGTTTTCACCATATGTATTAACTGTCTCCTCCTTAGAGCCCACAGAAAACAAAGCTCCAAAACGCACCAAGAAGGTACTTCTGACTGGAAATGAACATCTTTGTGAAATTTCATTTCGGAGTCAGCCTTTAACTCATGTTACCCATGGATCAAGTTACTCAGAGAACCAACTTAGCAGCCGCAACAATTTAGTGAACCAGTATTTCACTCTCAAAATGCATCAAAAAATCCCTTGATGTGCTGGTATGTGCAGTTCGAGTTTAAATAAAATCCAACACAGATTTAAATTATTTTACATATTTTTCAAATGCACCTTTTCCTTACAGGATTCACTTGCATTTTTAACCTGAAATAGCCCGTAACGTATTCTCTCATTTCATTTCTAACTAGGATTACCCAAATTTAAAACACTGGAAAGTAATGAGGGTCTTACTTCTGAAAAAAATGAAAAGTTCTTTAATGAGAAGGAAGACATCATCAATTTTATTATTAGATTTCAAATCTAACTTTTTTCTTCCATATGAGTGACAAAGCAGGTTCAGTTTACATACTCTGCCCTAAGACTAAAAGACAATTATTTTAACAAAGCCTGTTAAATTGTATCTGGCCAAAACAATTATTAAGTTGTAACTAACAGCACTAAACCTTCATATCCTATATATCTCGGCTTCCCACAAATGGACGTTTTAAATGCCAACTTGCCAAAAATCCCCAATTTAATATTGTTTTTATATGTAATTATAACACAGACAAAGGCTGTTTTACAGTCAGGCCAGGCACACACAGTGGACAGACAATAAAAATAAATCTTTCAGTTTTGCTTCAACCACCCACTCTGAAATAAATATCCTACCAACTGTCATATAACAAATTTTAAGGTACGATGGAAATATTAAAAAGTATTTAAAAGGAAATAAACAGGAATGGAAAATAGATCCCACTGTGGAAATCAGATGCAAATTGATTTAAATGAGAAATGAAAAACAAGAAGTGATACAAACTGCTAGAAGCAGCTAAAGGAACAACTTAAACAGGAAAACCTTGTTGCAAAAAGTATATTCTAAAAGTCGAATGTAAATAGACTAAATTCTAAATCATCAGCCATCTCATTTTATACCCAATGTTATCCTAAAACAAACTATGAAGAAAGTGTTTTTCCTATCCCCTTAATAACACATATCATTGCAACAAGTACGTTCCATCTATTAAATATTTTAAAAATAGAGGTCTCGGGAGAATTTCAGATACTCTGGAAACCTTTACAAAACCATAACATAATTGTTTACACACACACACACACACACTCACACACACCCTGGTACTTTCTAATGAATCCCAAAATAGAATAACCTATGTTTCAAGGGTGGCAAAGTAATAAATCCAAATACAGACCACTCTCTCAAGGCATTCAGAAATGAACAAAAAGACAAATGAAAATTTGCCTAGAAGAGTGAGAAAGCATTGAGGGGAAGTGGGAAAATTTGTCAGTTTCAAAAAAAAAGTTTTGTTTGTTCTCAGTATGTTTGTAGGCTGAGCTGGGTAAGATAAAAATGAAGATATAATAATGGGGATAATCGTGAGAAAGCTATCTCAAAGGAGAAAGGGAAGAATAGTTGAAAAGTTATAAAATAATCATTTTTTGCTATTTTCAACAAAAACGGTTATTTTTTAACTACATTTTAATAGTGATGAGCTTAGTTTTAGCACTGAAAAAAAACCTGGCTGGGTGGTTCAGTTGGTTGAAGCATGGTCCTGACACTCATACACCAAAACATCGTGGGGTTGATCCTTGGCAGGGCACATGCCTACATTGCAGCTTCAATCCCCAGATGGGCATAATGGGGTTTTTTTTCTCTCTCTTTCTCTTTCTTTCTTTCTCTCTTCCTCTTCCTCTTTCTTTTTCTCTTTCTCTCCCCGCCTACCTTTTCCCCCTCTCCCCCTTCCCCTTTCTCTCTCTTCGAAATCAATAATAAAAAAATATACCATATCCTCAGGTGTTGATACATAAAATAAAATGTGTTTCCATGAGAAGCTCAGCCCTTGGAATAAGTAAAAATATACTTAAAATGTAGTATATTTTCAATATACTATTCTGGTTATTTTACTCATTTAGAGTAACCATGTTCTTCTTTTGGCACAAATAATTATTGTAAAATTTTATGCAATGTCCTCTCTCAAACAGTCTGGTCTTTCACAAAGACAGGAAGGTTGACCGATTAGTTTTAAAAACTCAACATAGTACCTACGCACAGTATAAATTTCCTCTCTTCGATCATTGAACACCCATGTCTAAATCCCAAATTTGCTTAGCAAAAATATATACAGCCTTTCGTTTCTGTGCCCATTCAATATTAACACTTGTCCTACTACTTGGCTGGTACTCAGTAGGGCATCACAAAGGTAGGGAGCAATGAAAATACATCAATTCAGGACCACCTGTGGGCAATGAGAATCTTCAAGGGAACCTAATCAGGCTGAGGTGTGACTCCAGGCTGGGATTCCCCATCCAGTCTTGTCAGCATTGTCCTTCATAACATCCAGTCTGGCCTCCTCCTTACCTGTCTAACTTCATTTCTTCCTCCCTTGTGCAGGGGACCCTTTATTCTCATGCAGGAAGTACGGTAATCCCTAGCTTATCATCATCGATAGGTTCTGTGGCTTGGAGCAAAAGGATGTATAACCAAACCAATTCTACCACAAGCTCATCGATATAAACAAGAGTTAGTTCCTATGGCACCTCTCCAACGTTACGACAAAATGACCTTGAAAGAAAATGGCATTATGCTTGTTCTATGTATCCTTCCACAAAAATCATTTGTAATGTATTTGTGCATTTGCCCCCTTTCCTGCCTTTTGAGATCGCATGTCTCAATTTCCATTTTCCATCTTCTTGCTTTGTATTATCATTAGGGCTGAAACTCTATGGGTACAAATCACTCCGGCAGCTCCATTAGCTTTTACATCCAATCTGACTGCAGAAAAGTCTCTCCAAATGGTCAATGCCAAGTCATACCATTTGTCATTATTTTTTTTTCACCCCTGCAGAAAAACTTGTAATTTTTTTTAAAAAAGTATCTATTTTTTAAACCACAATTTTAGGATGAAGCTGGTCTAGGAATGACTGTACACCAACCAAGATATTTTGACATGCAATGCATTATACTACAAAATACTTTCCAGAGAAAGGAGCTTATCTAAACAAATTGGCTATAAATACTTTAATCGTTTTTTAAGTGAAGATAATTAGTCTTAAACATAGAAATATGGTAGCAACCTAGTTCCCACTGGACTACTTGATTCCTTTTCTCAATTTTGTTATTGTTGTTTTGGAATATGGTTAAAGAGGTTACTCTGAGCTGGTGAAAGCCACCACCCCTGTGTTGACAAGTGACCTTTTAATCCTTTCAGGTATTTAATCATCTTAGTTCAGTGGAGGAGAAAGAATATTTTTAATACTGCGACTTCACACTCATTGTGGGATTAATATATTTCCCCATCTAACCTCCATAATGTCCTCTCCTGTTGCCCCATCCTGTAAAGTATATTAACTCAAAAAAAAAAAAAAAAGAAAAAGAAACTAAAATAAGTCATTGCTTTCCTTTTGGGGGGCTCTTTTCCATTTTGTTCTTTTCCACGTTCTTTACTTACTGAATACTACGATATTGCAATCTTAGAAAGAATGATGACAGCCCTGGTGGCACAGTGGATGAGGCACCAGCCTGCAAACCCAAAGGTCACTGGTTCGATTCCCAGTCAGGGCACCTAACCAGGTTGCAAGCCAGGTCTCCAGCTAGATCTGTGGCTGGAGGCAGGTGAAAGGCAACCATACATTGATGTTTCTCTCCCTCTCTGCCTCTTCTCCCTTCCCCTCTCTCTGAACATAATGAATAAAATCTTAAAAAAAAAAAAAAAAAAGAATGGTGACAAAGAGCATGTATTCTACTTGCTGAAAATTAAAAAAAAAAAAAAAAAATTCCTTTATAAAATTATTTATTTGGAAAGGGCAGAAAATTTTGTACCTGCCAAAGTCTAGATAGAGTCCCTTAGGTTTATCCTATCCTCTCATTCAGTATTAAAATTACCTTTTAGAGTTGAAAGAAAATGCACAAAGGAGAAACTTTAAGGTACAACTTGTGAGGTGAAAGAAATTCAATATGGCATTTGTATCTGTAAGAAAAAAAACAGACTATAGAATACACACAAACTCTATGATTTCATTGTAGGCTGAGGAAGCCTTCCTCTTCATTACTGAGATTCTCTTCATTTCCTGAGTCCGGCGATGAGGAAGAATGAGAAGGACGGCTGTTTGATTTCCTGGCAACCAATTAGTAGGAGAGTCATTTGGTCCTGGAAGCACTGACTCCATCATCCTACCCCGGCTTTTTGAGGTACTTAGAACAAGTCTGTTACTCCCAAATGCCCACTTCCCAAATATCTGGAGACCACTTTCTGATTCCTACCAACCTCACTACTCTAAAGTAAATAGGCTGTTTCTCTCATTTCTTTTATTCAGCAGGAGTTTTACCCTTAAAAAGAAAAACAAGTGTTTATGCAAAAGCAAGAAGGTTGTGGTTGACGCAAAAGCCATGCCTCAGCCTGCCCAGCTCCTTGAAGACAGACATGCTTGGAGACATTCCTCAGATTGCTTGTTCGGGGCCCATCACCCTGCAGGTCCACCTGCAGAGAACCCTGCTGCTGTGACCTCTCTGTGGCTTGACCTGGTGATGCGTGTGCGCGCCCAGTGAAGAGTAGAATTCTTTGCTGACATCCTCTCTTCCTAACCTCATTGTGCTGCTTTGCCTCGTGAGAGTGGCACTGTGGAGATAAGGCCAAGTCATCCGTGATCCCCTTTGATGGAACTGCATTAATGACACCAGCGCTGGACTTCTTGTCTACCTACATCGGATTCAGGTCATCGCAGAGGTATATGAAGAAAAGTCTTGGTGAAGATACACACTCCCACAAACTTCTGTACAGAACTTTCTGGAAGTTGTTTACTCAATCACATTGATTCATCTACTCTGACGTGCATCATGGAGCAATAGTCCTTCAGCTAAAAGCTTTACACAGTATAATCTGGGGTACTTGGACCCGGACTGGATAAAGATTATTGTTATGTATTACAATTTCCTGTTCGTCAACTGTTAATTCTGGCCCTAGTTTGCATAATTACATCTTATTTTTGACATATACATTTATATATATATTTAGTTCTTTTAAGCACACATTAGAACTAAAATGGCTAAAAAAATAAACCCTGGTAGATTTATAAAAGGGTAAGTTTTTATGCATGCATCTGAAAGCCTTTCCACCAAATAAACATATGTATGAAATGATATGTCAAACAATACAGACTGCAAGGTAATTGATCCTACAGAATAACTGCTCCATCCAAAACAGAGAAAAATGACCACACAAGCAAACAGAAAAACACAAGGTTCCTTTATGCCCAATCGCTTGTCTTCCAGAACTCTGGGCTGGAAAGCTCACAACTCAGGCCAGATTGTACTTTCAGAAACATTTCCCCTTTCAGTTACGTATGTGAGGTATCAGAATAGCACTGCGTGGTGCAATAATCTGCTGATATCATCACTTTTCAGGAGAAAAGGGGAGTCCCTCCCTGCAGCGCTCATGACTAAGGTTATCTGTGTGGAAACAGGCTCCTGGTTGCTTAGGAATTCATTGGCTCTGGCCTGTTTGTTCCCCACTCTACTTGCAGCCATGCCCTCTGTCTGCTTGAGATAGCATCGTTCACCTTCAGAGTCACGGAGTGTCAGGCTACAGAAAAAGTTTACTCTGGGAGACACCTTTCAGGCATTCTTATCAAGTGAAGGAAGTGCCAGAGCAATGGTTCACTGACTATCAGCAAAGTGTAACATTCATACACTTCCAATAGCCACTCTGGCCATTTCTTCTTTAACGTAGCTTCTGTTTTGTTTTTTTTAAACCAAAGAATTTTGTCCTTTTTTTTCTCCAAAGTACTAAAGTAACATATGTTCATTGTAAATGAACTCAGAAGCAAATAACTCAGAGTTGTGTCAAGTCCCATTGACTTCCTCCTTTTCACTCTAGCCCTGAGGTACAGACCCCATTTTATGCCTCCGAGATAACCCATTTCAAAGCGTGTTGTGTATCATTCCATGTTTTATGAATAGGTTTATACAGTTTTACTCAAGCATATGGATGCATAACATATCCCAGTTTTGTAATACAACTTATTACAAATCCGGGATAATCTCAGAGAGTTCTGCAATTGCTTTATAATTTAATGTCATCATAAACATCTTTCCAAGCCAATATACAGTATACAATTTGACTACATTGTTTTTGAATGGCTGCACAGTATGTCACAGTATTAATTTAAGAAAATGTTATATAAGCATTTCCTTGTTGATAAACAATCAATGTTTACCAATTGCTTGCTTTTACAATGTTACAGTTAAAATATCAGCATTTATTTTTAAATATGTTTATTATGTTTTGGGTTTTCTTGCATTTTGTTTGGTTTTGTTTTACTTTTGTCAGACAGATGCCTACAGGTGAGAGTGGGGTCAAAGAGAATACAAATTCTTACTTTTTAAAAAATGCTGCTTAGTTATTTTACCGGATGAGAGAACCAGCAGTTTTAATGTGTATTCTTTTCCCAGAAACTTTGGTAACACTAGATTATCTCAACCTTTCTAAATATTGTCATGCTAATGAGTAAAAAACAATCAGGTTTTGTGATCTGCACTTCCATGGGACCAGTTGAAATATCAGCTGTTATTTTATTGTACCTCTTATTACAAGTTACATTTATCACTTGTCAACAGATACAGCATTCTTTTTCTACTTCCTTTTTAAAATCCTGAAGGACACAAACAATATGGATTTTTCCAGACATTGACATCAAGATGTCTTTTAAAGCCAGTAAACTTAATAAGATCGCCTAGGGATCATCTGGAGAAATGGCAGAAGTCAAAGAGTAAATATATAGAGATATCTCATCACAGTTAAGCACTAAATGGTCTTGAAACTGTGACTTAAAGCTAGAACTTTGAAAATTAGATCTACCTACAGTTTTAATATGAAATATTTTAATTGTACTGAGTTACTAATAGGGCAAAAATTTTATCTCAAAATTGCAATGAAGACCCTTGAAGTATTTTCAGAGTTCCAGATTTTCACATGAGGTGGTGGCATTGTAAATACATTATGTGTACATCTACACAGATGCAAAGCTTTTTCTGGCTTCATCAGTAAACAGGGTAGCTATCACAAAGCCTTGGGTCCTGGTGCACACAAAGTGTTGGGTAATGAAAGAAATTTTTAAGAAAGGTTTATTGTGTGAAACAGTAACTTAAAAACATAGTTAAGTACTTTGATTCCTATGACCTTGAGAATTAAGTGCCTCCTTAAATTTTGCATCTTTAGTGATTACTCTGGCCTCTCATCCTAGTCCCAGCATGGCTGGCTCTTTTTAATTAGTCTAAAATATGATGGGGGGGAACCCAAAAAGAACCGAAATTACCTCTTGGAGTACGGGCTTCCTGGGCTAGGTGAGTGTTGAAGAAACCCATCTGTATCAGTGCACCAGCTGGAGCTGTTGACCCATTTGCCCAATTCATGAGGGGTGATTTATGAGAGCACCTACCCACACCACACTGAGTGTTCAGCAGTTCTTGACCAAAAAACAGCATGAGACCTGTGCCTCACCCTCCCTGTTCACCTGGATTTAAAAAATCCTTAAAGGAAGATGTTTTGCCTACATGGAAGAAGTCGAACAAAATATAGTAGTAGCATTAAAGGCATCAAAATCAAGGAGTTCAAAAACTATTTTGAGCAGTGGAAAAACCATCTTGATAGGTGTATTACACCAAATGAAGGATACTGTGAAGGTGACTGAAGTTTAAACATGTAAGAATAAGTACACAATTTTTGATAAATAAATTCCTTTTGGTGGGGAGTCCCCACTCATATGTGTTTTACTTTATTCAAATGATTAAAAGAATGAATGCACACATATATCAACTAAAACGTTGACATCTAAAATAAAAAAATCCCAACTTAAAGCTTGAAGGGCACTTATTTACAGATGCCTTGACCTCACAAAAATGAAACTAAACAGACCACAACTAATTTTAATCTGATAATTTATCTTACATCATGCCAGTGGTTTTTAAGAGCATCACTTTTTGAAAGTTAAATTGTTCAACCCTACAACTGAAAAATCCAACGTATATGTTATTTTCAGATCCCTTTACAAACTGGTTTCCTTTTACTGGCAATAAACGTTAACAGAAAGAATGACTTTATACTGAAATTGAAACAACTACACAAAGAAGGCCACTCAAAGATCAGTTTTGTTTTGAAGCCATTAAAAAGAGCCAGGGATTTTCCAAATAAGTAGCTGAAACTCTTAAAAATTACCTGATGGCTTAGAAAAACAGTATTTATATATTAAGTTCAAGTTCTATTTCTTGACCCATAAATAAGCAATTTTAGCCGATAATCTCTTTCTATGATTAAAGGTAGTATTTATAATAACACAGAAATATAGTAAAAATATGAAGTGTATAAAATACTGGTTAAATTCCAGGTAATAAATACATAAAACTTTATGAGTAATGAGTCTAAAGGAAAATGTAAATTGAATACATAAAACAGTTAAAAATGAGTAAAATAAAATGGACTTAAGAGAAATGCAGTTTGCTAAGTAACAAAACCATATAAATGAAGAAACAGTTACCTTTAAACAGCATTTACATTCCTCAAGCTAAAAGAATCTTGTTTCAAATTTCAGAAAAACAATGGTAGAAGTGAAAATTAGATATTTTAATTCCAAAAAAATGCAATTAAAATTCATGTTTTTAGGCCCTGGCTGGTGGCACAGCAGATAAGGCACCAGCCTATGAACCCAAAGGTCGCTGGTTCAATTCCCAGCCAGGACACATAACCAGGTTGCAAGCCAGGTCTCCAGCCAGGTCCACAGCTGGAGGCAGGTGAAAGGCAACAATACATTGATATTTCTCTCCCTCTCTGCCTCTCTCCCTTCCCATCTCTCTAAAAATAATAAAATCTTTCAATAAGTAAATAAATTAGTTAATAAAATTAGTGTTTTTATATCATTTTAAACGTCATGGTCTAAAAACTTCAAATCCCTGTCTCATGCATGGCAATAAAATCAGGATAAATAAAAACAGCAAAGTCTACACTTTATTTTCTATAAATAAGTATATAAAAACTTGAAAAGAAAAAAATGAAGTACTGCATATTTATTCAATAGTAGGAGAATAGTACATTTTTAGTATCAGATATGTAGCTATCTCATCACTCAACATGAGCTAAATAAATAAAGCTAAAAGAAATGCAACAAAGGTGAAAAGAAATATACTCATTAGAAAATAAAACAATGACCAAAGGAATAGCATCCACATAGAATTCAGAAAAGAATGAGAGGCTATGGACAGAAAAAGCCACTAAGGAGAGAAACAGAAAAGAATGACAACAAATAAAGTTGGACTTACTTAAACAAATAGTACGCCAAATCAGAAGACAATGCAATCATTATTAAATTGAGGGCTTCAAACAGAAAAAGTCTTACGTACCTGAGTGAGGAACACAGATAATAGATAAAGCAAATAAGAACAAGAGGGAACTTGACTTCCACTTCCAAGGACAGCTCCACATCCAACTCCAGTGATACATCCTGCAGTGGAAGAAGGCAACTATCAGGACACTGAGAATTCAGAAAAGCAGTAGGACAATCGTAGTGAATGTACAGGTTTCCAGCAGGAGCCAGAAAATAGAAACTTATCTCAGTCTCTAAATAAAAATAATGAACTAACCACCTCCTTTAGACTGATGGGACAAGAGAGAAAAAAAAAATCCATTTATTTTGCTTGCCACCTGACAGCACCTTGATTATCAGAGAAATTACTATAGATGATCTCTGCATGAAGATGGGGAAATATTCATGTAACTCAAGAAAAAAAAAATATTCATTAAAAAAAAAATCACCTTGGCTAGTGTGGTTCAGTGGATTGGGCACCAGTCTGCAAACCGAAAGGTGGCAGGTTCGATTCCCTGTCAGGGCACATGCCTGGGTTTTGGACAAGGTTCTTAGTGGGGGCTATGTGAGAGGCACCAATTGATGTCTCTCTCCCACAATGATGTGTCTCTTCCTTTCTTTCTCCCTCCCTTCTCCTCTCTCTGAAAATAAATAAAATCTTTTAAAAAGTAAAGTAATTTCAGCTTCAGAGTTTAGCATCACCAGTCACATGTCCATGGGGGGGGCATGAGGGTAATTATATCGACATCCCTTATAATCTCTCAGAAGTTTAGGCTTTTAAGGAAAATTTTCATTTTATAATGTCTGCTGATTCACAAATGGAGATAATTACAGTTAAATTGCCCCTAAAATGAAGCACTGAAGTATTAATATCCTAAGGGATGTTTTTATGTGGCTAATAAACACCAAGTATTATTGAAATTACTAAATGACATTAGATGAAGGGGGAGTGCTTTGAAAACACTAAAATAATTCTGTGTAACTAACAGTCTTGTCTTTAAACCCAAAATTAGACTTCATCATGATTTAGACAGGAATAGCCATACTATCTTGTCTCCGAACAGTGGTTTGATACCTTTCATTGACTCAGTTCCATCAAAAGAGGCAGGCCAGTGAATGAGGCAGCAAGTAGTCAAGTCAGTCACCAAAAGGGACCCTGAATGGACTGGTGACAAGAGAGTCATGAAGCAGGAGGATAGATAAGTGGTGGTAAGAAGCCTCCGGATCTTCAATCCCCAAAGGGAGTTAGTTACTTTGGCTATAAGTGGTAATTGAGAGTCATTTTACTTCTAAAAAGAGGGGCAGCTAATAAGATGTTTTAGGGTCATGGTACAGTTGACCCTTGGACTACCCTAGGTTTAGGGGTGCTACTTGCTATGCAGTCAAAAATCCCAAAAAAACTGACCTACAGTTGGCTTAGTCTCCACAGGAAATACCAAAACCCAGAGAGGCTCAAGTTCCTCATAGAAATAGGTATGGAACAACACATACAGTCGACCTTCTGCATGCAAGCATCTCAGACTCAGACCAGTAATACTGCTTCTGATCTGAAGTTGGTTGAATCCTCAGATGGGAAACCTAGGGACATGAAGGACCAACTGTATATATTTGTCCACCTCCCTCCCCCCAAAATATCAGCATATAAATGCACCCAAGCAGCTCACACCCATGTTGTTCAAGAGTCAACTGCAATCCTTCTTTACCAGAAGTTGTCTCATCTGGAGTAAGATATATAATATGAACAGAATATAAGGAAAATGGGAAGAGAAATACTCAAGCAAAATCAGACATCAAACGATTCATGCACTTCCCTCAAGCCTGCATTTTCAGTCTGTATGTTCTGTTAGAGACCATCTAAGTAGCAAGAACATACCCTTGACTCAGACTGACCTGGGTTTTCCATGTAACCCTTGGGAAATTTACTTGACCACTTTGTACCTCCTACTTTTCACCTATAAATTAGAAACAGCAATGGAATCTAGTCCATGGAGTTGTTGAATAATTAAATCAGACCATTTCTTTTAAGAGCAGCGACTGACGCTCAGTAAGCGCTCAATAAACATTAGCTATTATTATTATCATCATCCCAGGCATTCTAACATAAGTGTGGTTATTCCATCAACAGAGAAGTCAAAAGAAAAAAAATTAAACAGGAATGGACAATAGGATTAATGCCATACAGCGACTTTGTGGCCACTTCTGGGGTCACCTGGGAACAGAAATATAATAAAATTATCCATTCAGCCAGGAATACAAATTTTCAAGTAGTGTCTAATATTCATACCATGTTTTTATATTCACCAAACTAGAAGTTCCAACATCATGCAGCTCCAAATGCAAATTCTAAACTAGGGAAAGCATAAGGTTTGAAGATATGTTTTTTGTATGAAACGTATGCTATCAAATACATCTACCTAAAATACTTAAAATTAAGAGCAGTGTTGGTGCCTCTGACAACAGATCTGGTATAGCAAGTCAGGGAAATAATAATGCATGTGAACTTGGGAATAGCATGGATTTACATCCCTGGAACCTCTATTCACTCTGCGGTTTAGGAAGCAGAACTCTGAGCCTATTTCCTCTTCTGTCAATAGAATGTTATCCATGAAACAGAACTCAAGATAACACTGCATGGCACTTATTAAGGGCTTTTAAAGAGGTAAATGATAAACTTGGGTCACATGGGAAGTTGACTCATCTGGATGAATGTGTCCATTTCCCATTGATGCTGGATGAATGAGGAGCTTCCCATGTTTGCTGACGATGAATGAGTGATGAATGAGTGTGCTCCTAAAACAAAAGCACAATTATATATTCAAAAAGGTTTACATCTGGGAGGACCAAAGGTGAAGTCTAACCTCCTCATTTCAGAGGAGGAAGCTCAAGCCCCAAGATGTAAAGGAGCAGACTGATCAAACCTGGTTTGCCAGCCTTACAGATATTAACAGAAGCGAGAATTGGCCCAAGAGAATGCCCAGCCTGTGAACCATTGTAGGGTGCAACAATTCTTCTCTATCAGTAGTGACTAATGACTCCCTTTTAAGTTCACATGCTCTCTAATCAGTGTTCAGTGAATTATGCTCATAAGCTCCACAACTTACTATTTATTTCAAGGGTTCATACAACTTTTCTTTAACCACAAGAGGTTCTGACGTTTAAGGATTCCATAGCCAAACCTAAGCTTTTACAAAAACTGCCGGCAATTCTACGGGCAACTGAGGGCTTGATGCATTCCAATTCTGAAGACTCCCTCGTTCTGCACAGAAAACACGCAGGACAGGGCAAGCACTTGTGACCAAACATAAACCATATGACACGCCAACTTTCATCCACTTTACTGTTTACTGAAGAACAGAAACAAATAAATTAAGAATAGAACAGAGGAAGGAAAGCACTGTGTGTCTTCTCAGGGGATCACTCAGCCAAGACACATGCCTGAGATTTAAACAACTTTCTCACAAGAATGGAAAATCCTGAACAGGGTTACTAGGGTTCCAAATAAGAACTACAGAAAAACAGTACAATCTTGTATCACTTGGGCTGTGGCCTCCAACTTCTATTGAAGAGGCCAAGATTATTCTCAGTAAAAGTCACGGACTTCATAATCTGAAAAGAACCTAAAATTTGCATGATAAAAGCAATCATGTCTCAGGTGAAAGAACCATGATGCTAAACCATTTGCCCAAGAGCATATAATCAGCAGTGGCAGAGTGGACAGACACCCCCACTCCCCTGTGTCACTTGACTTTCAACTCCCGTGTCTGTTTAAGACCCAAGCTACCTAGATGGCACCTTCACTTCTCCTTTTCAGTCTGTATAGGCTACAAATCACAATAATGCTTGAGTCCTGACTCAGGAGGCTTGAAAACTTAGCCCTTCCTTAGGAATTGTTTTAAATGTGAGTATAACCCTTTGAGGACATGATTTAATCCAAATGCATCACTGAAATAATCTAAAAAAAATACAAAAATGAAACAAACAAACAAAAAAACCACCTTTCATCTCTGTCCTACTACTGTCTCCCTTAAAGGTCACATTTGAAAGAGAAGTTAGTGAAGCAATTTGGAAATGAGAAAGTGATATGCTACTAGCTCTAGTGATACCCACAATAATTAGAATTAACTTCACTCCCCATGTCCCAGCTGTATTTTTACAGCAAATCCTTTCACAAAGGGGTCTGGGGAATAGCACAGAGGGAACCTTAAATCTTCAGAGTGAAAACAAAGGTAATCAGGTTTACTCAAGTCTGCTCATAATTGTATTTCTTCTTCTAGTTAAGGATCACATTCCTGAGCCTAAGCAATGAATGAAAAGGTAAAGTGCTATTCTATTATTCAAGTCCTTTTATTAAGTTGGGATCACCTCACTTCAAAAGGTGGAAAGGTTTATTCTTCAAATCTGCACCAATCTTGACCCTTACTTGACCTGTAACGTGGATTACTGGCATGTGCCGACGGTAAAATTATAAGGAAACCTTAATCACACACACACATGTACATGTAATTGTGATATTATGCTAGTTTTAGAAAAATATTACCAATGGGAGAAACTGGGTTAAGGGTACCCAGGATCTCTACAAATATCTCAAGAAAATTTTCAATTAAAAAAGTAAATCCTAAATTCCTGATATATGTAACTTACTCTCATTTGTTTCAGGAAGAAAAATAGTGTGCGTGCGTGCATGTGTGTGTGTGTGTGTGTGTATGTGTAGGGTGAAGAAAAGGAGGAAAATGATCAAATAAATTATGTAAATATTTATAATAAGTGATTCTGTATAAAAGCATACAGGTGTCCTCTGTACTATTCTTACAATTTTTCTGTAGGTTTAAATTATTCCTAAATAAAGTTAAATGCACACATATGCATTTACACTGAAATGCATCAATGTTTATCTTATGACACACTCATCATTATCAAGTATTATTGCTTTAATTGATGCCAGTTTGAGAGAAAAAGTAATGTCTTATTTGGATTTCCTTTATTTGGATTGGCACGTTCAAGTTATTTGTATAGTGTTCTATTACAACATAATAAAACAACATAAGTGTTTTTCTTACTTATTTGTGATTTACCAATTTTATACTAAATATGTTAAACCTCTGTCATTCTTGCAATTTTAAATACAGTAATCTTGAAGCAATCTTGATTTTGTTGAGGAAAACTGAATGATTCCATCCTGAGTAATGCTTATAAAAGAAAGTAGGATGATACTCAGGTAGCCACACTCAAGTGTCATTGGCATTTTTAGTTATAATTAAAATGTCCTTTAGATCTTATCACCTCAGTATGCATCCAATGTAGACAACGTAATAATGTCATATAATTAGAAATGAAAATGGAAAGATAAGTTTTTGCCCAAGCATGCCACACACATTGAATAAAGTCTTTTCCTATTTAGTCTAAAGTCTAAGTAGTCTTCAGAAGCTTTTAATCATCTCATCAGAAATATAAACTCTGGAAGATATGAGCAGTTTAAAAAATAGGCTTAAGAAAGCAGTTGTAAATTGATTTTTAACATATAAACTGATTCGCCTTCAAATCATTATTTCCAGAAATCAGAGTTACATGTCCAGTGAGGCAGTAAAACTACAAGCTTCTAATATTTCCCATAAGCCACGAGACAATAGCTTCATTCACCATTCACACTGGAAAAGCACAATGTCATGTAATTTATATAAGCCATAAATGGAACAGTAACTTCATGCAGCCTGAGACCAATTAATGCAAGTCTTATTAAACCTACTAGATTTCTTAGGGTATGAAAAACATGTAGCCACTAAACTCCAAAATATACTTGTAAGTCTGTAATTTCAGAACCTGGAGTGTAATGACATATACTTCTTCTGCATAGTAGCAAGCAGAAAATACACTTAGTTTGTATTCTTGAAGCTACTGAAATTTAAGAGATAATATAATTTAGTTCCTCATTGTAACTTTTTTCAAAAAGACCTCAGAAATATTTACCTTGGAAAAGTTGGTTTTATTTCCATATAGTCTAACATACTAATATCCAAAAAGAATCAAATCATCTTAAACTATTCCAAATGAATTATAAACAGCAAAATGGAAAAAGAAAAGTTATTATCTGGCAAGAAATGGAACGACTTTTCGCCACAAAGCTCAATATACTGTGGAATTCAAATCAGGGTACTAAACTCTATATTTTAAGTGATTATTCATGTTTTCACTCTGTAATGACACCAAATTTTTAAATCATGTGCAAATTCAAGTGAACTATATATTTCATAATCACATTTTCCCATTACCTGTTGAACATTTCCACATCTTTTAGTTTAAAAATTGGTATATTCATACTTTGTCTTTGCATGTAGGGTGCTTTTTTCCCCCAGAAGACCTACATTATTACCTAGGAAAGCTGAAAGTATCTGCTGTTAAGACATCCTACTTTATTTTCAGGAAAAGCTGAACTTTAAAACAAACTCACATTCATTAAAAATGTGTCCCATTTATATAAGAACAACTCCTAATAGAAGACTGTTAGCTCACGTAGTAAATTATTTCAGGCTATATACCTTGACAATTCCATAACAATTGCATAAACTTTAAAGTGCACAGGTGTGGAATTACTTCACATGTAGTCTTAACAAAAGTAAGTGGTTCCTTTCTCATTATACTGGTCACTAACAGGACACAGCTAAAGAATACTGGATTTGTGGGCATTACTCTTTTTTTCTGTTTTAAAAATGTGTACCAGGGGCTTGGGGAAGTAAAGGTGCTAAGAAGGGAAAGAAAGGGCCTGAGGGGTGTATCTCTTCCCAGGAAGTAAAGGAAAGAGGAAATTTAAATGGACATAAATAAGGATCCAGTAGCTGGGAGGAGAGTGACTATCAATTTCTAGAAACTCTTGTCTAGCTAGTAATCAGGGAAAAGGAGAAAAATGTCTACCAGGGTGCCAGCCCAAGATTAACTAAAACACCAGAGGTAAAAATTACACATTACAAGAAAAAGGAACTTCTGAGTTGGCCACAAAAATAAGCGTGGCCCTTTGGAGCACAATCTTCCTTTTTTCCACTCTGGAAGGCCAGGCAGTGCTCGGCTCCTGGTGGCCCTTCTGCGGGGCTGCTCAGAGGCTCCACTCTGATGACAATTCCATAAAAGTAAACTTTTGCTACGTTTCTCTCACCTTTCCTTTACCCTCCTCTCACTTCTAATCCTATACCAATCTCCCTACAGATCGCATCACATAAATGACATATTCTTTAACTACTTTGTAATCTACCACCAAGAACCTTTTCTGCCCACTTGTTAAAAACCATCCTAATAATCCAAAGATCCCAGCATAATTCTAAATCACGGGGACAATGTCTAACGTCAACATTTTCTCAGCATACCAGTACCTTCCAAGCCTCCAGGTGCTGATCCAGGAGAGCGCTTTCTTGGCTGAGCAAGGCCCCTGGATGGAGGAGCCTGGCCTGTTATTCCTTGTTTGATTTGAATCGAAAACACGCTTTGCCCATTCTTGAAGCCCTGCCCTTTTTATTATGCTTTACACCGCCCAAATGTGAGGTTTACCTCTCCCTGAAGGGAGAAAAAAAAAAAAAAGCCACACACAAATGTCACAGCTTCGTCTGGCAATACCAGCTCATTCCTGTGCCTGGGGCAAACGGAAGACAAACCGGTTTATTTTGTCAATACAGCCGAAGTCCTTACAAAATCATTTAGTGGAAGGGGCTGGGGGGAGGGGTTATCCAGGTAAAGGTGTGACGGCATTCCGAGCTGGAAGGCGAGACTTACATGTTGGCATTACTGCGCTGAGGTCCCCAAGGGCCGAACGGTCATCTCCCCGGTCTCTCCCAGGCTCTGCGGCTCCCAGCTCCCCAGGGAGACCCTGGCGCCCCGGCCGACCGCTGCGGTCGTACCCAGGGGCCCCGCAGCCGCTCCTCGCCCGCGCTCGGCCGCGCCAGGTGGAAGGCCCCGCTGCCGAGTTCAAGTGCGGGGCGCCGCGGCCGGGGCGGGGGGCGGCAGGTTCCTGCTTCCTGAGAAGTTGCAGGGAAGTTGGGGCGAGAAGGTGGAGGCGGCCGGCGCGGAGCGGACTGCGCGCGGGCGGAGGTGGGCGGGTGGCTGGCGGGGCTCAGCTCCGCGGGGCTCGCCCCCGCCGCCCGGAGGCGGCACGTGTTCTCCGGCTGCGGCGCTGGTTCCCCACCCGCGGGGGCTCACGCTGCTCCCGGGCGGGTCCCCTCCGCCCGCGCTTCCGGCGCCGAAGCTGGGCGGGCGCCGGGGGCTCAGGTGCGGCTGTCCCCGCGGCGCGCGGCGTCTGGCCGAGTCCCCGCGGCCCTGGGGCGGCCCCGGGCTCCGGGCCGGGCTTTCGGCGGCGGGGGCCGCCCGGCTGGCGCGGCCGCCCCACCCAGCCGCTCCACAAAGTCTGAAGTCGCTCCAGGGCGGAGGGGCGCTCCCCGAACTGGCAACAGGGAGAACGCAGAGAGGCCGGAGTCGGGGTGGGCGAGCGGCTCCCGGACCCGCTCGGCTCCCAGGCGTGGGGCTGGACCGGGCCGACGCGCTGTCTGTCGCCCGAGAGCCGGGAGCCCCGGGTCCAGGCGACCCTCGGCGCCGGCTCTGCGCAGCGCGCGGTGGAGGCGGCGAGGTGGACCTCTTCTCCCCGCCCGGTGCGGGCTGCGCCCCCAGCCCACCCGAGTCGGCGCGCGGGACCCCTTCGCCAAGCTCCGGGCCACTTTTACTTCTCTGTCCCTTTTCCTCTTTCCCTCCCTTTTCCCCTTTTCTGTCTCTGCCATTCCTCCTCTTTCCTCTCTCTCATGATCAGCGTTGGGAAGCCATGTGTCTGCAGAGCACAGCCAGCCAGCCACCCGTACCATCACCAGCTCTCTTGGCCTCTTCAGGGGATAAGGGGGATAGGGGATGGAGACTGGGTACCCCAACAGGCCCCTCTCCAACCAAGGACGAAGAGCAGCCTCAGAGGTGGCTGAGCAGAAGGCGATTTCGGTCTCCCGATGCCCACCACCGCCCCCACCCCAGAAGATCCACCGATTTGTTGACGCCTCTACGGAGTTGCACAAGTAGAGGTTCCCACTCTGGGGTTCGAATTTTGTCTTCTGTTGAAATGCATCGGAATACCCCCAGGGGTGATAACACAGTAAGCGTTTGCCATGGCCCTGCGTTTGGATCCCTCAAATCCCTTCCAGAAAGAGCTAACGTTTCGCGAGGGTGGCGCGATGGCGGGGGTAGTGACCGGAGGGCAGTTGCGGGGACGTGGAAGCGGCTGTGAGGGTCTGCGAGGCGAAACCCAGACTTGGCTGGATGGGCACAAACTGCCGAATCCGCGGTCTGGCCAGGGACCTGAGGGCCAGAATCCTGTGTGCTGCTTCACGGGGACTTGGGGATAAGGCTAGATAAGTCCTACTTTCTTTTTACATCTGCATTAAAAAGAAGAAGGAAAAGGAATATCACAAGGGGATGGGAAGATGTTCACACAACACCCTCTTCGGCAGCATTGCTTTGCCAATGCAAATCTAGTTCCTCTTTGGGGAAAGTTCACTGCCTGACGCTGCCTGAGCTGTTAGTTCCCTAAAGTAGCTGCTGTGGCCAAGGGATCTGGACACACCTCCCCGAAGATGAGAAGCAGTAAAAGGACTCACACTGGGAAAGAAGTTTCTTTACCCTTGTGTACTGGCAGAGTTAATGCATAAAATGCTACAGGTATAGGTTAGAATGCCAGAACTGTAGCCCAGCTGGACTTGTGAGCATACACACCCACCCACCCACAGGCCACCCACACAAGTGCCCCAAATTTACATAACTGATAGGCTAGCAATAGAGAACTGTTGCAGTGGAACGAAAGAGGTAGAGCAGACCTTGAGCACAGACAACTATGGGTAGAAAGGAAGCTGGAACACTGCCACCAATTCCAGAGGCTTGAGAACTCAGGGTGTGTTCTTCTTGTGAGTTTTATCAGTGATTTTGATGAATAAACAGTATGGTTAATAGGGACATTGAATTGTAGCACTTAAGGGAAACTGAAGTTTCTCCAGCTGTCTCCTATTACAGATAGGAAAATGAGGCTCAGAGATTGTGAGATCTGTACAAACTATCTACACACTTGCAATTCAAACCAGTCTCTATTATGCCAGATTGCCTCAAGGAAATTGAAGCTCCACTCTGCACAAATATTTTTTACCTCACAGTTCTTAGGTTCATGAACCTGGGTGCAACCTAGTGCAGTATCTCTCACAAGACTAAAGAAAGTGTGGGCTAATGCTGTGGTCTTATCTGAAAGCCAGACTGGGGAGTCTTCTTCCAAGGTCATGTATGTAGTTGTTCCACAAAGAAATATAAAAACTGTATTCTGCAGGGTTCCCGAAAGAAACAGAACCAACAGGATGTGTCTAACAGTGTGTAGAGAGAACATGTTAAGGAATCCGCTTGCATAATTGTGGAGGTGCAAGTCCAAAATCTGCAGAGTAGGCCAGCGGGCTGGAGACTCAGGGAAGAGCTGTAGTCCAAATCCAAAGGCAGTCTGCTGGCAGAATTCCTTCTTGTTGGAAGGAAGTCAGCCTTTGTTCTAGTAAGGCCTTCAATTGATTGAATGAGGAGATTCAGCCACATAATGGAAAGCGATCTGCCTCATTCAAAGTCCACCAATTTAAATGTTAATCTCATTCAGAAGCACTTTCATGGAGATACCCAGAATAATGTTTGACCAAATATCTGGACACTAGCCCAGCCAAATGGACACATAAAATTAGCCATTGTGGTGACTGAAACTAATGTTCATCTATCTAGAAGATAAGGTTAGTATACTTACCTGTGCTATTATATGTATGTTAAATGTTCATAAATTTATGTACTGATATTTCTATACAGTTCCATGAATCATAGCTAAAATAACTTATGAGTCATTGCTGTCATTGGTCAGTGTACATTAGTAAAATCTATGTATTTTGACACTTTTGTCTTCAAATGATTTGTTCTTTTTTTCTTTGAAAGAATATGTTAGGGATATAGGGTGTGTAGAGAAAACTGCCTGGTCCTTTAATGCAGCATCCTGGGTTCAAAACTTGTTCCTGTCATTCATTAAGCAGCCCTCCACACTCTGGCATTCTACTACGCAAACCATCCAATCTGATTTGTAATGATGCTTATAAATGCTCATTTCTTAAGGCCATCAGGCAGATTCAATGAGCTAATGATACAAAGCACCCAGCATATTTCCTGGAATTTGGTGATATTGGTTGCCTCTGCCTGCCCCATATATCATTCTAAAAGTGAAAGTGCCAAGGCCACATTCCTCTGCATACAGGAATCTTCTGACAACATTCCAGACAAAGTGAATATTGAACATCATCTGTTTGAGTCTTTAACATTGATGAACACTCAACTATGAGAAACTTCCTCTTTCTGTTGATTGAATCAGAAATTCATGCCATCAACTTCCATTCGGAACAAGGACATTCTATCTTCCACAAAAAGCCTTTCAAATATCTGAAGGCAGCTATCATCTCTCTTCTCAGCCTTTCTTTATTCAGTTTTCACAGCCCTAGTTATTTTAACTATTCAGTGCCTGGCTACTCCCCACACATATGATTCACCTTTCCCTATCAACACATGAGTCATTATCAGCTCTCTTGACAGTAAACTCAAAGAGGATTCCACACCTCTTCCGTCATATCAGTGAGATCCTTGCCTTTTCTACACCAGAAGTTACTCTTGTGTGAATAAAGGGAATATTGACCTTTCAAATAGTATTGATCTACTATGTGCTGAGGGGTGTATAAATTTTATTTTACAAGCTGTTCAAGACATAGATCTTAATTTGTAAATAATTCAACCCAATTTCTGTTTCAACCTCTCATTATGCCTTATTCAGTTTAATACCTTGCCTCTCACCAGGCATGTTGTTTTCTTCACAAAGGGATGGAAGTGTAGTTATTGACTTTAATGTGTCAGGCAGTGTGGTTCCTAGTCATCGGTCCACACAGGAGTTGTCAGTCTTGTTGTAAAGGGAAATTGAGTGTACACTAAGGCCTGATGACCGCTAATATTGTGATTTTCCTGCAGGTTTTCTCCTCACTATTGACCCCAAGTCTTTTCATGTGACTGTCACCAAGTCACTATCAGAAAGCTAATTTTGCCCATCCTGAATCCGTGGTTAGGGAGCTCAGTACATTTTATTCTGTTGTAGTCAATCCACTACATCAGTTTGTAGAAATCAATTTGAAATTTGACACCTTCATAATCTTTGCTGACAACTTTTCCAAGTGTTTGCTACCTGTAAATTTAATAATTCTGTTTCCTATATTTAAAGTATATATGTGATAATATATTGACCCAAGCAAAGTTCTGTGGAATTCCATGTAGGGCTTGCTTCCTAGCAATGTTGATCTGCTCATAATCAACTTTAGAAGGCATACGCCGTGGGCTAGTTGTTAATCTATGTTGCCTTACTTTCATCTGGTACACTTTCTCCAGCTGGAGACCCAAGATCATCACAGAAGAGTCAGTATTTCGGGAAATTCACGTAGCTTTTATATTCTCGTGATCTGCTAATATAGATATTCTAGTTCTCAATCCTGAGCGTGAGTTTGAAAATATGACATGTTCTTGATGAGTTCTTGCAGGTTCTTAATAATATCTCATTCTTTTCAAATGCTCAAAAGCCATCTTTTGTATAACACATCCTTGACAATATCTAGGAGAAACATCAAGGTAATTAGATTCTGCTTCCCACAAATCCTTGAGATTTCCTATGAGAACATCAGAATAAATCATGTAATGTTTTAAGGCTGGCATGACATACATTGTGAGCCTGATAAATAAATGTTACAAAACTCATATTTTTATGACTTTTTGAAAGCTCTTTAGTCTTCCATGGACAATAAAAATGTTAACATCAATAATTACTATCATTTTTAGTGCATCCTATGTATATAACATTTTATTAAGATAGTTACATGTAGTATCTCTGGACCGACCTTACAGATACAGAGACCTGGCCTAAAAAAGTTTAGGCATAGAGTCTGGTCAGAAGAAATGCAAGGAAAGAAAAATGGATCTAGGCAACACCAACATACTGACTTTTTTGGTATTACACTATGCTGTTTTCAAAAACACTCAGGCTTTTGCTACCTGGGTGGATATTAATTAATGTTTCTGATATGTACATTTATATTGCTTTTGGAAACCTCATAATTTCAGAAACCAGAAACCACTCCTGATTATGTAGGAAAATCAAGTGTAGAAAGAAATACTTTAATAGCAAATACATTCATCTAAGGAATTATCCACTTTCCTATTCATTCATTCATTTAGTAAACCTATTGATCTACTTTATTACAAGTGTTGTTCCAAGCATTGTCATTATAACAATGAACAAAGTCCCTGATTTCATCAAGTTTGAATTCCATTTGGGTGGAAGGAGAGATAGATAGTACAGTAATCAACATCAGATATGCAGAATACACATGGTGATAAGTTCCATGAAAAGTAAAGCAAGACAAGATTAAAGAAGGTAGGAATGATATTGCTGTTTTGTAAAGTGGTCAGACAAAGCCTCTCGGATAAGAAACTACTATCGTAGAGATTTGAATTACGTGGAGAATAAACCTAGGCAGTTATATGAAGGGTGTTTCAAACAAGAAGAAAAAGCAAGCACAAATGCCCTGTGGCAGCCTGGGCTTGAACTGCCTACCAGAGCAAGGGGAACAGAGAGGTTGGACTTAAAGGAGGAAAACGGAATGAAGCCTGAGAGCAAAAGACCAACATTTTTAGCTTACAGATAATAGAACAAGCTTTGTATTTTACTGTAAGATAAGTCATCATTGGAGTAATTTTGAAGAGACAAAAGCACAGTCTGACATATTGGAAAGTAGACTAAGGAGTTCAAAAGTGGAAGCAGAAAGACTATCTAACAGGCTGCATAATCAAAAAAAAAAAAAAAGTGATGATGGTTAGAACTAGGGTGATAGAAATGAAAGCAGTGGGAAGTTAATGGGGTATTTTCAAGGTGATTTGTTGATAACAATATGGAGCATGAGAAAAAAGCAGAAACAAGGATACTCTGGGTTTTTACCTACACAACTTGTGAACGGAGTTACTCATAACTGAGTTGGACAAGAGTGAAGGAGAAGCAAAAATCAAGAGTTCGTTCAGTCTTAGACATGGGAAGTCTGAGAAGTCTGTTAGAAAATCTGACACACACAACTACCACACTGCATGATAAATATTAGGGACTCAATAAAATTAATTAAGCAAGTGAGGATTGCATTCTAAAATTGTGCCTGAGGGTCAATGTCAAACTGCCTTAGCAACTGTTAATACAATAAACTTTGATAGAAAAACTAGAAGCTATGTCTTGAAGAACAGGTTAAGTTCTCAACAAAACAGAAAGGGAGAGGGAATTTCAAGCAGTGAAACTATTAGCAACAATGTAGGAAAAGATGATAAATTTTAAACGTAAGTGAGCTAATAATCTGGCTGCAATTATATAGATCCTACTGCCTGATAAGAAATGAAAGGTTAATTAATGGTAGGTTGTGAAAGGCTTGGAGGGTTTGTCGAAGGAGTTTGACTTGTTTTTAACAGTCTTCTGTTTTTGTTTAGCTTTCTGGTGAGGGAGTCACATGATAAAGGCAGGTTAGTAGGGACTTAATTAGGATGGCTATAGTAGAGAAGATTTATGCAAGCAGAGGACTGCAGTAGCCGTGGGTGAGAAAATGAATACTATGAGGACAATAAAAATGGAAAGGAAATAACAGGTTCAAGAAACCCATAAAGTCAAAGAGACACGATTTTCATCTAAAAACCTACTTAACTGGTATCTAAGCTCTTAATGCTTGACATTACAAAAAATATAATTGGCTGGGTTCTTGTTAATTTATACAATTATACATGATCCTTTGCTAACCTTACATGCTATTACTGTGAGTGTCATTAGGACTATTTACCAGGGAGATGGTTCTTCCTTTCAACACAAGGTAGACCTGCTCTTTCCTTTCCCTTGGATATTAGGCAACGGGATAATACTTGCTTTGGGAAATGGGATTTGAGTATAAAAAATGTGTGTCACTTTGGGACAGAAGGGTTTAAAAATCAGAGTGCAATTTGTTACTGTCTCTTCCTCCTGACACAGCAACTGGCAAAATTATAAAATGATGGCAATTCTATCAGTCTGGGTTCCAGAGTGAGGATGGTGTGGGGCAGCTGCCCTGCAAAATGGCGTGGGAAGGACAAATAAGCTTTGCTCCCCTTATGTCACCAAAATTTGGGGTTATTTGTTAGTAGGGTGTAATATGGCTGATTCTGAATGATACAATAACTGTTAACTAAAGAACCAATAAAGCAATGTACATTCAAAGGTTAGAGATTTCTAAATAGGTAGAAGGGACCTATTTTATGTGGGAAATCTTATCTTCCCATTTCCAAAGTGTTGAGCAACAGATACATCACTTGAAGTATAATGATATTCATAAGTCTGGCCAAAAAGAAATAAGCATAAACAGGAAGTAATTAGTTTTTAGTATACATTTGCTTTCCTGAGTTGATGCTATATGAGTTTTCTGGAGTCAGCTTTTTAAAAGTCAAAGCAAACAGTTTTCAGGATTTTGGTACAAAGTAGAAAGTGTGTGTGTGTGTATGTGTGTGTGTGTGTGTGTGTGTGAGTGTGTGTGTGTGTGCATAACAGGAAAAATATAAATTTCCCATGGGAAAAGGACAAAAAGGGACTAGAAGTAAATGCTTTGTGGAACCACTGCTAACATCCTTTATTGGTCAGAAGTTAGTATCTGGGATACTATTCTACAATTGAAGAAAAGTTGTTTTTTTTTTTTTTAATATTTTATGTATTATTTTTAGAGAGGGAAAGGGACAGAGGCAGAGAGGGTGAGAGACATTAGCGTATGGTTGCCTTTCACCTAATTCCAACTATAGACCTGACTGGAGACCTGGCTTGCAACCTGGTTATGTTGCCCTGGCTGGGAATTGAACCAGCGACTTTTGGGATGGCAGGCTGGCGCCTTATCCATTGTGCCACCAGCCAGGGCTAAAAAGTTTGTTTGTTTATTTTTAATTTAAAAAGCTAATTAATTAAGGGGAATGAATACAATCTTTAACACAAAGAACATCATGCAATTGTATTTAAAGCTATGCTGACAAAACAATTATAGAGGTAAACAAACAATCGACTTTACATTTTAGATACACAGTTGTATATCTTCGAACATGGACTTGAACTGTGCTGGACTGCTTACATGCAGATTTTTTCCACCCCTCCATGACCTGGGTTTTGCATCAGTCCGTTCAGCCTGTGGTTGGGAACGTGTGGGTGCAGGGGCTGACAGTATGCATTGTTCTATGCCATTTTAGATAAGGGACATGAGCATCTACAGGTTGTAATGTCTGCAAGGGACCTGAAACCAGTCTCCTGTGGATACCCAGAGACAACTATAATTACCTTTTGGGGAGATCTAAAGTTATATGAGATTTGCTGCTGCAGTGGGTAAGGAGCATGGTCACGCCTCTAACCCCTACCGGTCCAAAGGTCAACTGTATTGAAACTAACAAAGATGCTCTCGTTGGTCAAAGTCTACAGAGGCTGTTCTGAGCCTGACCAGGCCCCATCCTTTGGCATGCCTTCCCCATCCCAGTTTTGGCAAGAATCCTATGAACTCAGTTTAGCCAGAACCTCTATCCTTGAGGTATAAACAAATTCCTCACCCTCGTCATCCCCTAGGTGATCTCTCATCATCCTGGCATGCCTTTTGGCAAGAGTCTTGTCAAGTTGGTTGTCAGAACTCCTCTTTTAACTCGCATGCTTCCTCTTAGTAATTTTTCATCTGCTTCTCCCCACATTAACTCTGCTTCTTGCCTACAAATCCCCACTTTTCCTATCTAAATTAGGAACTGAGCCCAGATGTATGCTGAAGTCTCTTTCCTCTGTTGTAATAATTCCTAATTTAAATCTGCTTGTACCATTTTAACTACTGCCAAGTTCTGTTTTTTTGTGTTTTTTTTTTTTTCCAGAACACATTTCAGTTATTGTCTTAAAAAGGAAGTACAATGGGAACACATAGAGTTACCATCTTAATCATCTGCTACTTTAAAAAATGAGAAAATAATTCTGGGAACAAGATGTTCTCTTTTAGATTAGGTACCTGTAGAAAGCACCTCAGAGCAGATGATATTTATGATGAGACCTGATTGACAAAGTGGGGCCAGCTATGCTAAAATTAAGGGTAGAGCTACTACAAAAGCCTAAGGAAGAAACACAACATGTTGAAGGGGGAAAAATTAAGCAAGTGTAGCTGGTCAGGTGGAGAGAATAGGGAATGAGGGCAGAGATATAAGCAGGGAGCAGATAATGGTCTTGTAAGTCAGGATACGAGTGGGAATTTTCTATGGTAAGCTATTAAGGAGCTTAAGTGGAAACATGACAATTGGATGCTGGGTAGAGAATGGGTTAAAGAGGACAATAATAGAAACTTGAACCATTTAGCTGGGTATTGGCATAGTCTGCAATGAGAGGTAATTAATTAATGGTGGTTCAGATTGGGGTGCTGGTAGTAAAGATGGGAATATAAGCTTATAGATTTAGGACAACTCTTGGAGATTGAGGTCACGTGACTATAATGGTTTTGCTACAAGAAGGTGAGGAGGAAGGGGCCACCTAGGTTTTAGGCTTAGACAGCTGCAAGGACAGCAGTGGGAGAAGGTAACACTATAGAAGGAATCGTTTTGGAAGAAAGGGGGCATGTTAAATTTAAGATGCCTGTAGATATCTAGTAGAGATATCAAATAGACTTTGGCATATATATCTGGAGTTTAAGGGGAAGATTTGAGGATCATCAACAAACTAATGGCATTTAATGCTCTTAGTATGAGTCAGAGTACTACCTAGAGACATACAGAGAAGAGTTTTGCTCCAGGCCCTGGGACATGCAAAAGTTTAATGAGAAAGAGGGGCCGATCAGGAAGACAAAGAAGTGTGTAGTAAAGGGGAATAAAGATAAGAAACTGTCGTCATAGAAACCAAAGGAAGACCATGTTTTAGGAAGGAAGAAGGGCCCAGCTGCAATGACTATTGTTGATGAAGATAAGATGCTTGGATGTGGCAATATGCTAGAAAGAACTCTCCAGCAAGTCACAGGGGTTGTGTCAGTGGAGTAATAAGACCGGAAACCTTAATGGAAGAGCTTGAGAGAAGAATAGATGAACCATTGACACTATATAAATTTTGCCAGAAACAGTGAAATATGATGTTTTTGAAAAGGAGTATGAGAAAGATGTTTGCCCCTCCGAATGGAGATGCAAAAGTATGTTCGTAGGTTGATATAAATGACTCAAGAAAGAAGAGATTGAGGACAATATGGGTGGAGGATAGTTGTAGGGTTGATGTTCTTGAGAAGCAAAAGGAAATGGTGGAGGAATCTAGAATACATGCAGTATAATTGGTCTCTAATACATACTACCACACTATCCAAGAATGGGATCTGCAAAACAGTGATTATATTGATGGATCACTACTGAAGATTGCTTGGTGTTTTACTAGTTATAGTGCAAATGTACGAGCAAGGTAAACTCTTGTATTCAGTCCATCAGAACTAAAATCCTTAAAATACAATAACAGTGTGTAAAGTACTATAACTAGAGACTACCTTTTCTGAGTTCTTTATAAATGGGCCCTGCTTTTTGACTGATAAGAAAATTACAATAGACTTTTGTTCTTATAACTTCTCTAAAGTATCATTTGTATGTATTTGTTTTAAAATTTTTATATTACACAGAATTTTTTGTAATTTCTTATTATTGACACATTCCAAAATACTTTTCTTAATACTTTATCAACTTTATTATACAGTAAAATACAGATAAAATAAACTTGCCATTTTAATTATTTTAAAAAATGCTTTATTTATTTTTAGAGAGAGGGGAAGGGAAAGAGAAAGAGAGGGAGAGAAGCATCAATGTGTGATTTCCTCTGACATACCCTAAACTAAGAACCTGGCCCATCACTCAGGCATGTGCCCCAACTAGGAGTTGAATTGGTGACCCTTTGGTTCACAGGCTGGCATTCAATTCACTGAGCTACCCCAAACAGGGCACCATTTTAACCATTATTAAGTGTACAGTTCAGTAGCAGTAAGCACACTGACATTGTTGTCTAACCATCACCATCATTCATCTCCAGAACAGTTCCATCTCTCCAAAATGAAATTCTATAGCTGGGAAACAATAACTCCCTACTCCCCCCTCCCCTCCCCCAGCCTATGGTATGCTCTATTCTACTTATTTGTCTCTATGAATTTTACTATTCTAGATAACTTATATATTTATCTTTTGTATCTGGCTTGTTTCACTTAGCGTAATGCCAAGTTTCATCTATGTTGTAACATATATGAGAATTTCATTTTGGGGTGTTTTTTTGTTTGTTTGTTTTTCTTTAAGATTTTATTTATTACTTCCAGAGAGAGAATAAGGGAGAGAGGCAGAGAGGAAGAGAAACATCAATGTATGGTTGCCTTTCACCTGTCTCCAGCTATGGACCTAGCTGGAGACCTGGCTTACAACCTGGTTATGTGCCCTGACTAGGAATTGAACCAGCAATCTTTGGGTTCACAGGTCAGCACCTTATCCACTGTGCCACCAGACAGGGCTAGAATTTTATTTCTTTTTTTTTAATTTTTTAAAAAGATTTTATTTTAATTATTTTTAGAAAAAGGGGAAGAGAGAGAGGCAGAGAGGGAGAGAGACATCAATGTATGGTTGCTTTTCACCTGCCTCCAGCCACAGACCTGACTGGAGACCTGTTTTGCAACCTGGTTATGTGCCCTGGCTGGGGAATCGAACCTGCAACCTTTGGGTTCACAGGCCGGCACCTTATCCACTGTGCTACCAGCCAGGGTTCAAATTTTATTTCTTTATGAGGTTGTGTCACTTTTTTCTTCCAAAGGCATAATTTATTCATTAACCATTTAAATAAAATTTATTTTTAGAGGAGTTCTAGTTCACAGCACTAGTCAGAATGTACAGAGATTTCTCATATAACTGCTGCCCTTACATATGTGCAGCATCTCCAATCCTCCATCAGAGTGGTACATTTGTTATAATTTTAAAAATCCTATGTTAACACATCATCATCATCACCTAAAGTTCATAGTTTACATTAGTTCTCACAATTGGTACATTCCATGGATCTGAACAAATGTATAATGGCATATGTTCTGCCTATTTATCCCTTCCTCCTTACAACCTCTAGCAAACACTAATATTTTTATAGTCTCCATAGTGTTATCTTTTCCAGAATGTCATCACTTTGGAATCATACAGTATATAGCCTTTCCATATTGACTTCTTTTGTTTAGTAACAGGCATTAAAGTTCCTCTATGTCTTTTCATGGTTTGGTAACTCATTTCTTTCTAGCATTGAATAATATTCAATTGTTTGGATGTACCACAGTTTATTGACCCAGGCACCAACTAAAAGACATTCTGGTTGCTCCCAGGTTTTGGCAATTATAGATAAAATGACCATAAACACTTGTGGTATTGGGTAGATATTAGTTCTTAACTTCTTTTGGAAAATAACAAGGAACACAATTGCTGAATCACATGGAAAGAACTTCTTTGTAAGAAACCAGCAAATTGTTTCCCAAAGTGGTGATACCATTTTGCACTAGTGTTTTGAACTCTGCATCTGATAGTTTGACTATCTCCATTTTGTTTAGTTCTTTTTCTGGGCCTTTGTTCTGTCCTTTTATTTGAGCCATATTTCTTTGTCTCCTCACTTTGGCAGTCTACCTGCATTTGTTTCTATGTATTAGGGAGAGCTGCTTTGACTCCTTATCTTGGTGCACCAGTTACATTGTATGGATCAGGACCCTAGGTAATTGCCAGGGCTGAGCAACCCACTTCATGCTTTGTGGCTCTGTATGTTCAAGAGGGGCCAAAGAGGGGACAACACCTGTCTGCCTGCTACAGCTTGCTTGGCACTTGCCCCTTTCCTAGTCACTTCACCCACTACCTGTATTCGAATGGTACCCCTCTAGCTGTTCACAGAGTGAGTGGGTTTATGTATGTTATAAGACCATGCAAGCCCTCTAAATGGAGTCTCTTGAAAGATCAGCGCTTTCACCCACCACCCCAACCCCTACTTGTTTTTAAAGCTAGAAGTTATGAGGCTTTGTTTTCCTGGTGCTGGAACCCTAAGCTGCGAGGTCTAGCCTGGGGCTGGGATCACTTGTTCCTAAGAGATCCCTTCCAATTTTTATCCACCAGACATGATGTGGGACCCCCTCATTCCTTGCTTGTAGGACTTCCATACAGTTCCATTTTCTGGCAGTTCTAGATGTCTTCTGTATTGAGGTTAGTTGTGATCCTTACAGTGGTTGAGCAAGGAGGCAAAGTATATCTACCCATGCCTCTATTTTGACTGGAAGTCCTGTACCCCAGTTTTTCTATCCAGTCATCTACTGATGGGCACTTAGGCTGTTTTCAGCCCTTGGCTATTGTAACTAGTGCATCCATGAACATGGGGTGCATAAGTTCTTTTAAATTGGTGTTTTGGGATTCTTGGTGTATATTTCCAGCAATGGAGTTTCTGGATCAAAAGGCAGTTCTATTTTTAAATTTTTGAGGAAATTTCATACTGTTTTCCACAATGGCTGCATCAGTCTGCATTCCCACCAACAGTCTGCTTGGGTTCTCTTCCTTCAACAGCCTTTCCAGTACTTGTTGTTTGTTAATTTATTAATAATAGCCAATAAAAAGCTTCTGCACAGCTAAAGAAACCACCATCAAAGTGAAAAGAGAACTCACTGCATAGGAAAACATACTTGCTAACAATACAGTGCACAAAGATTATACATAATCTCCAAAGTATATAAAGACTTTATGGTACTCAATACCAAAAAAACAATCCAATCAAAACTGGGCAAAGGACCTGAAAAGACTCTTCTCCAAGGAAGACATACAGGTGGCCCACAGACATATGAAAAAATGCTCAATATTACTAGCCATAAGAGAGATTCAAATTAAAACTACAATGAGATATTACCTCACAATTGTCAAAATGGCTTATTGTCGAGTTTTAAGAGTTTTTTGCTTATTTTTGGAAAGCAGTTCTTTATCAGATGCATTTTTTGACAAATATTTCGCTCCAGTCTGTGGCTTGTTTTCTCATTTTCTTGGCATTGCCTTTGTACTGTCAAAATTTTAATATAATGAGTCCAACTTATCAATTATTTGTTTTGATATATGTGAAATATCAGCAAACCCAAGGTCACCTAAGTTCACCTATGCTATCTTCTAAGAGTTAACACCTTGCATTTTACATTTAGGCCTAAAATCCATTTTGAGTTAGTTTTTGTGAAGGATGTAATGTCTGGGTCTAGATTCTGGGATTTTTTTTTCCTTTTCTTTTTCCTTTTTTTTTAGTATGTGGATGTCCAGTTGTTCCAGCAGCATTCATTGAAAATAGTATCTTCCTTGTATTGCCTTTGCTCCTTTGTCAAAGGTCAGTTGCTATATTTATTTGGGTTTATTTCTGGGCTCTCTATCCTGCTCCATTGAACTATTTGCTTATTTTTTGCTAATACCACACTGTCTTGATCACTGGTGCTTTAAACGAAGTCTTAAAGTTGGATAGTGTCAGTTCTCTGACTTTATCTTCTCCTTCACTATTGTGTTGGCTAAACTGGGTCTTCTGCTTCTTTATATATAAGTTTAGAGTGGGATTGTCATTATCTACAAAATAATTTGATTGGCTCTAGATTGGGAATTACATATATATACTTGTATGTATATTTAGGTTTAATTCTCGGGATCTGCAGTATGTCCTGCTGGACTTACACACAAGGTTGAAAAGTGACCAGTAAACACAAGAATTTTGAAGTGAATTGAAAATGAGTGATTGGAAGCAGGTCAGGCCTAGTGAAGGTCACACTGACTTCCCATATAGGTTTATGACCCTCATGTTGCCCTTGTTCTAGCTCTAATAACAGGTCAGAGAATTATGAATATAGATAATAATTTTACTATTTTACAAGTTAATTTATATTATTAAAATTTTGCTCTCTCTCTCTCTCTCTCAGAACCAAAAAAAAACATATAACCAGGAAGAAATTAGAACAAATTCATCTCCCTCTTCTACCCCTTTTCCATGTCTCCATTAACCAAAAATAAATATTTAAGCAAAACCAAAATGAAGTGATTGCCATGATTACAATGATACTTGGTAAATGAGAGAAAGAGAGCAGTGTACCTCTGCAGATTCAAAAGCAAGCAAAATTTTACTTCCAATAAAAACTTTTGCTTTGTAGACTATTTTGATATGCCACAGAATAAATAATTATGTTGAAAAAGTGTCAATAAAATTAAAGGAGACAAGAAGGAGGTACCTGTCTTACAGCCAGAACTGAAAACTTCTTTTGAAGCTGTAAAATATCATTAATCTTTGAGTGAAGTGAAAACAATCCTCCCTCTATTCTCACATAGACAGCTGCTAATAGTTAGGTAGTTTCAGGAAAAGAAATATTTTGACATGGAAAATGCTAGTGCATCTGGGCATGAGCAACTATGTCTAGAATCCAAACTGATTCAACCAATAAAAATGTTTTAAATGAATTTTATTGAAAATAATATTTTAAGAAGTATATTCGACAGTAGCCATAATGGTTTGTTCCTAATCATTTCTGTTCTATAACAAACTTATAATTAGTTTCTCCTCATCCATTAAAAAATATGGCTGGTTATTTATATCACAATTTAAAAATTATTTCACTTTATCAGCATCCTCATATGAGCACATTAAATTTAATATAACTACTGTTTAAATGCCAAATACACTTGATCTATGGAGTTGCCCTGTTGGCTTATATATTTCTATTTTTGTATATGGCCATTGATTTAAGTGAAAACTTTGCCAAAATTAATGAGTCATGTCCATGAGCACATGCTCATTTTTATGGTTTCCCCATGTGAACCTGAATCATGGATCTTGCTTTCCCAGCTCAGCTAGACTCAACAAACTTTGGGTAGGAACTGGTTCCAATGGAGCTCAAGAGAACTATTAATCTATTCCTGTTGGACATCGTTTGGCTTTCAGTCTTTTTCATCACATTAGCACAGATGAACACATTACAGTCATGTTCTAAAATGGCTAGATTTGCTCTTCAGACACAGTTGAAATGGCACTGTTTCTTAAAGGAGATGTTATTCTTTTATTGAATCATTATAAAAGTGGACAAGTTAATACACAATTATTTGCTCTAATTCTTTGTTTTTAGCTCTCAGAGCTAAACTAATGAGATTTGGGAATTTCTTACATTTACTTATTAGCAAGTCAATATTTGTCAAGTTCCTAATGTATATAGAACTCAATGAAAAGTAATATTTGATATTTCATAGGAAGTAGAAAAATAATTTCCTACTGGGGAAATAGTTTTTATGTGTGTGCTCAAATTTATAGCCATTTCCCAAATGTATTAATCACGTTTGGAACAATGTTATGATTTTTCTTTTCTTCATAACATCTTTCTAATAGAAATGGCTAAGAAACATAAACACCTAATTATGCATTTTTACAGAGTATATATTCAATAAGTTACAGTAATTATTATTGTTAACAAAAGCATTGTTTGATTTGTCATAAAAACAGTTTACATTGCCTGTTATTAAAATAAAGAATTGGGTCCTAGCTGGTGGCTCAAGTGGATAGGTGCTGGCCTGTAAATCCAAAGGATTCTGGTTCGATTCCCAGCCAGGGCACATAACCAGGTTGCAAGCCAGGTCTCCAGCCAGCTCCATAGCTGAAGGCAGGTG